>CANIUD010000227.1:600000-775000 GCA_947470075.1 Closterium sp. Yama58-4 | reverse complement strand
CAAGGACGACCAGAGAGTCTCGCGCCAAGCATTCTGATGGTTCTACGTCTCTAGATCCTGCACCATGATCCGTAAGTTCGAAAATTTGCACTCGATTGACTGACAGACTGACATCTGTCGGAGCACTAGCTCTTCTGCTTCGCCTATCCCGACTAACTGTCGCGACGCAGAGCTGCAAGCCGTAACGGTCAATATCGTGAGCTACGAGAGTAGGCTACGCGACGAGAAACACGGCACTGATCGTAACACCTAACAGGGAGCTACTGTCAGCTATCGGAATTCCTACAGTAAATTGGTAACAGGATCAGTCCAGTTAGAAGCCTAAAACGCCAGCGAACCCACAAAGGTTCAGTATTTTTCTTTTTGATCTTGAGTTACTCAGACCTTGGCAAAAACTAGAGCAGCCCCTGAAGGCTTCACGCTCCAGCTCTGCTAATCAAAGCTATCGCCTTCCCGTAGTCTAACTAAAGACTGCTTGTGTGTGGCTGGCGTGGCGGCCTGTTACAAAAGCTGAGGAAAACCATGTAGATTCTGGAACCATTTATAGCAGTAGGGTTTGAGACTACCAGGTGAAATGTATTGGGGGATGGAAGGGGGAGGAAGTGGCCGCTGGGGCTCGGCGGAGGAGAGAGAAGGGGGAATCTGCGGAAGCTGTGACGGAATGGTCCGGGGAGCGTGCAGTGGCGGAATGGTGGCGGGAACCTGCAGTGGCGGGGCAAAATGGTGGAGAGCGCAATCCCCACCAGCGGCGGGGTCGTTCAGGCGGTAACAAATTGCGCGGGATCGCTTGCGAGGTGAGCGGAGTTGGCAGTGTTGCGGAAGGGCTTGCGGAATCGAAGTCTGGAAGTGACTGGGAGCCTCCGCAGATGAATGCGCAGGTGCCCCGTGGCGTGGTTCGAAGTCTGGCGCGGAATCTTCGAGGTTTGAAATTGGAGAAAATATCCATAACACTAGCTCCATGAACGAGATGTACAGTTCAATAATCAGTTCAAACACTAACAACACTTCCAGCTTGCTCTCTTTTATCCCCATTCCATTCCATGATAATTAACAAACTCTGAGCACAAATACCCAGTGTCTACCTCAACATGCACAGCACCTTACCAGAAGCTGATTCATTGTGAGCCTGCCCGTGTAACAGGACTTCGGAGAATCTATGGTATGTGGATAGCTTACATTGCGAAGGGCAAGCCAGTACCGGTAAGTACCTTATTGGTTACAATGCCCAACTTTAGCATGATATAACAATGAAATCCTTCTTACCAACCACGTAAGAAAGCCTATTATACTCTTATATGCATGTGCAATATTTTTCTAGCTTAAATTGATTCATTAGAATCGAAACACATGAATCAGGTTCACTACACCTGGACACAACACGTTCCAAACCTACCATATGAATGTAATTGACAGCAGTGTCATGTTGTGGTTGGGTGTGAGTGCGCCAGCTCCTGAAAGAGCATGTCGACAAAAGTGTCGTTCTGGAGAGATGAGGGGTGGAGGGAGGGAAGGGAGGAGGGAAGGATGTGGGAGGGAAAGTGATGTGATTTTCGGGGTGGGTGTGAGTGAGAAAGCTCTTGAAAGAGCATGTCGACAAAAGTGTCGTTCTGGAGAGGAGAGCAATGGAGGAGAGGGGCGGGAGGGAAGGAGAGAGGGAGAAAGGAAGTTGTATCTGAGCCTGCGGGCTTCTGGAAAGCGTCAGTCAGTTAGGGTTGAGGGCAGAAAAGATAAGGAAAGGGGGTGGAGAACTATTTATCTCTTAGCAGGAAGTAGACGCAAGGGAGGAGGAGGGTAAAGCATATAGGGAGAAGCGATAGGAAACAAAGGGATTACACGGTTGGAAACTAATTACTGAGTCGACCAGAAAGCGATTGAAGGGTAAGGAGGGATGGGGAAGGGAGGGGAAAAGTGGGTGGGAACAGCAGTACGGTAGGTGGGGGGGTAGTAAGAAGAGTAGGTGGAAACCTGTCATTTTAACGAGCCACCCGCACCACTTCCCACCTGCACCAGTCCCCACCTGCACCAGTCCCCACCTGCACCAGTCCCCACCTGCACCACTTCCCACCTGCACCAATCGCAGCAGAGCAGCCTTCAGCCCTTCCCTTGTCACCACCACTGCCACCCCCTCCCCTCCTCTCCCCCCCTGCAGGCCCAACGCAGGTCCCCCAACGGCTGAAGTAACAGCAGGAGAAGGAATGGGGAGAGATGGGGCATGAAAGGAGGTGGAAGGAAATGGAACAGAGGGGGAGGGAGCGGGAGGAGGAGCGGGGGAGGCGAGGGAAGGGGGGGGGGCGGGTGGGGGGAATGGCTGCAGCATGGGGGCTCCGTGGGAGGGTTGGAGGAGGGCGGCTAGAGCGCGTGACATCCTCTCACTCTCCCCCTCTCCTCCCCCCTCTTCCTCACTCCCTCTCTCCCTCGTGGCCGCTCCCTCCCCTCCTCTTCCTGCTTCAGTTGCCGATGCCACGGGTGGTGCAGATACCCCGTTGCCTGCCACGTCCCTTGCTGCTGCTGCTGCTGCAGCTGCTGCTGCTGCTGCTGCTCTTCCTTCCCCGTGGCTTTTCAAGGGACCCTTGGTCTCCGCAGTTTCGCTTTCAAGTAAGTGACAAGCAGTTGCAGAGGAGGGTAGAGGAGGCATGGGAGTTGAACCGGGGAGAGGAGGAGGGAAGAGAAGAGAGGCGGAGAGGGGAGGGAAGGGAGCAGAGGAGGGGAGCGGAGGGGACGAGGCAGAGCGAGGGGAGGAAGCCGAAGGGAAGATGGGGACAGAGGAAGAAGAGAGGGCGGCAGGGGAGATGAGGGGAACGGTCGGGGGGCGATAAGAAGGAGCAGAAGCACCAGCAGCAGTGGCTGATGGCGGTGGGAATGGTAATGCTGATGGCTGTGCAGCTGGTAAGGGTGCCAGAGGTGGTGTTGGCAATGCTGGTGGTAGTGCAGATGCCCCTGCTGCTGCTGATGGGACTGACGGGGCGGATGAGACAGGAGCAGTGGAGAAGAAAGAGGGTTTGAGAAGAGTGTGTGTTGCTGCTGCTGCTGCTGCTGCCGCTCCTGTTGCTGCCACTGCGGCTGCTGCCGCTCCTGCTGCTGGCACTGCTGGTGTCGGCGTTGCTCCAGTCGGTTTGATCTGCAGCATGGCCTGGAGGTCCATTAGAGCCTGAATCTGCTCCCTTACCACGTCTTGCCCTTGCCCATTCGCTTGCCCTGGCCCCTGCCCTTGCCGCTGCCCTTGCCCGTACCCTTGCTCTTGCCCTTGCCCTGGGCCTTTCACTTGCCCTTGCCCCAGTGCTTTCCCCCCCCTCTGCCCCTCCCCCTGTAGCCCATTCTCCTGTGGCTGGCCCTGGAGTAGTGGAAGAGGGGTTGGCTGCGGTTCATGTGGCACAGCAGCTGTAGGCAGAGCGGTTGAGTGCGGTTCGTGTGGCGCGGTGGAAAGCGACGGGAGGAGGGTGGAGAGGAGAGAGGAGGGCACAGGGGCAGAGGAGGAACGAGCGTCTTGGAAAGAAGGGGGGAGTGAGGAGGGAGGAGGAAGAGGTAGAGAGGCAGCGAGAGGGAGCGAGGCGAAGGGAGGGAGCGAGGAAGGGAGCGAGGAAGGGAGCGAGGCAGAAGAAGGACGGTTTTCAAGAGGCGTGCTAGTGTCAGCAAGCAAGGCGTTAGCGAGCGGGACCGTGGTGGTAGAGTTTTGTGAAACATGGCTGCTGGGCTGATCGTCGCCCTGTGGTGTTGTGGGCTCCAGAGGACCCACGGCTGCTGACGGCACGGCCTCCAGCTCTGAATACTCAGGGCTGGGGGGTTGGGATGGGAGAAGGAAGTGCAAGAAGGATGGGAATAGTGATGGGATGGTGAGAGGAATGTGGGTGCTGGGCTGGCCGTTGCCCTGTGGTGTGGTGTGGTGGGCGAGAGAGGGCCATCCACCAAGGCTGCTGATGGCACACCTTCGAGCTCTCAGTCGTCGACTTTTGAGAATTCTCAAAAGTGAAGGCACAGCTTCGAGCTCTCAATACTAGGGGCTGAGAGGGGAGAGGAGAGGGGAGAGGGAAGAGGAGATGCAAGGGCAAGAGAGAGGCACAGGAGAGGACTTGAGTGCGCCAACTCCAGTGTTAGGAGTTCTGGTGGGCTCCAGAGCACCGTCCACCATGGAGTCGATTTTTGAGTCGACTCAAAAATCGACTAACTACACGCTGGTGGGCTCCAGAGCACCGTCCACCATGGCTCTTGAGTCAACAGCCTCCAGGTGTGAATTGTCAGGGCTGAGAGGTGGGTGGGAAATGAGGAAAGTGAAGGGCGGTAAAAACGGAAAGAGGAGTTAGCCAAAGAGGAAGAGGAGTTGAAGAAGCAAGAAGAGAAGCTTGAATGTGCAAGACGACGTTGCGGGTGAGGGAGGGTGAGGGAGGGTGGGGGAGGGTGGGGGAGGGTGGGGGAGGGTGAGGGAGGGTGGGGGAGGGTGGGGGAGGGTGGGGGAGGGTGGGGGAGGGTGGGGGGAGAAGTGAAAGAGAGGCAGGCAATAAGACAGGAGGTGTGTTATTTCAAGAGATAAAAGATGCATGTCGCATAGCATACCTGTTGGACGGTACAAGGGGCTTGGGTGGATGTGAGTGGCGCGAAAAGGTGTTGAGAATCCTGTGGAGGTGAGCGCAAGCAGGAAGAGATGCGGGAAAATGTAATGTAAGCTTTTTGAGGCGCCTCAAGAAGAGATGCGGGAAAATGCAATGTAAGCATGAAGATTCAGGCTTCAGGGTCTTGGGTTTCCAGTGAGCATGAAGGTTCAGGCTTCAGGGTCTTGGGTTTCCAGTTTGAATTTTCTAGTTTTTGCACAGTGAAGACAAGTCAACTGGGGTCAGGCCAGGCCAGTATTCCACCTCGCCCTTCCCTCCCTCCAAATGGACAACACACCAGATGCCGTTCTGCCCCTCACACCAACACACATGTTCAACAGGCTGAGGACAACACACCTGGAGAAGAGATTGGTAGCGTCGTGGCACTCCTTGAGCGAGTAGAACCAGATGCCGTCCACCTCTTAAACCCCCAGCCCCAAGATAACTGCCCGTTCTACCCCCGCACCCATACTCAAGAGCTGAGGACAACACACCTGGAGAAGAGATTGGCAGCGTCGTGGCACTCCTTGAGCGAGTAGAACCAGATGCCGTTCACCTCCTGGCCTCTGTTTCGATATAGTATGTAGGGTGGTTGCACCTCGTACTCTAGGTCACCTAGAAGGTCCTCTATCAGGTTGTCTGGGGAAAGTGGAGAGGAGAGAACGGGTATTAAGGCACCACTCAGGGCCCTATTAAGGCCCCTAACTAAGGTTGTGAGGATAATCGCACCATACATACATGTATGCTCACGAACACGCTCATACATACATGACTATGAACCAAAATTGCTGCACGCGTACACACACATACATGCAGCAGCGATACATGCACGCATGCGCACACATGTAGTGTACATGTATGTTGTTTACATGTAAATGTACGCATAATACATGTATGTTGTTTACATGTATACCTGGGGCTCTGCGATTCATGACTATGAACTGAAAGCGAGGCTGCTCCTTGCTGAAATGTGCAACCATGCAGGCACACACCCATGCGACACACACCCATGCAGGCACACACCCATGCAGGCAACCATGCGTATGTTCAAAGAAGCATTGATCAACATGCAAAAGGTGAGAGAATGTGGAAACACCCCCATATGCAGACACACACCCACACCATTGCAACCAGACCCACAAATGAAAGCACACAATCAAGCACACGGGTACATATGAAGAGAGGAAATACTGAGGGAGAATGGCTTTTGAGGCGCCTCCAAAGGAAATACTGAGGGAGAATGGCTTTTGAGGCGCCTCCAAAGGAAATACTGAGGGAGAATGGCTTTTGAGGCGCCTCCAAAGGAAATACTGAGGGAGAATGGCTTTTGAGGCGCCTCCAAAGGAAATACTGAGGGAGAATGGCTTTTGAGGCGCCTCCAAAGGAAATACTGAGGGAGAATGGCTTTTGAGGCGCCTCCAAAGGAAATACTGAGGGAGAATGGCTTTTGAGGCGCCTCCAAAGGAAATACTGAGGGAGAATGGCTTTTGAGGCGCCTCCAAAGGAAATACTGAGGGAGAATGGCTTTTGAGGCGCCTCCAAAGGAAATACTGAGGGAGAATGGCTTTTGAGGCGCCTCCAAAGGAAATACTGAGGGAGAATGGCTTTTGAGGCGCCTCCAAAGGAAATACTGAGGGAGAATGGCTTTTGAGGCGCCTCCAAAGGAAATACTGAGGGAGAATGGCTTTTGAGGCGCCTCCAAAGGAAATACTGAGGGAGAATGGCTTTTGAGGCGCCTCCAAAGGAAATACTGAGGGAGAATGGCTTTTGAGGCGCCTCCAAAGGAAATACTGAGGGAGAATGGCTTTTGAGGCGCCTCCAAAGGAAATACTGAGGGAGAATGGCTTTTGAGGCGCCTCCAAAGGAAATACTGAGGGAGAATGGCTTTTGAGGCGCCTCCAAAGGAAATACTGAGGGAGAATGGCTTTTGAGGCGCCTCCAAAGGAAATACTGAGGGAGAATGGCTTTTGAGGCGCCTCCAAAGGAAATACTGAGGGAGAATGGCTTTTGAGGCGCCTCCAAAGGAAATACTGAGGGAGAATGGCTTTTGAGGCGCCTCCAAAGGAAATACTGAGGGAGAATGGCTTTTGAGGCGCCTCCAAAGGAAATACTGAGGGAGAATGGCTTTTGAGGCGCCTCCAAAGGAAATACTGAGGGAGAATGGCTTTTGAGGCGCCTCCAAAGGAAATACTGAGGGAGAATGGCTTTTGAGGCGCCTCCAAAGGAAATACTGAGGGAGAATGGCTTTTGAGGCGCCTCCAAAGGAAATACTGAGGGAGAATGGCTTTTGAGGCGCCTCCAAAGGAAATACTGAGGGAGAATGGCTTTTGAGGCGCCTCCAAAGGAAATACTGAGGGAGAATGGCTTTTGAGGCGCCTCCAAAGGAAATACTGAGGGAGAATGGCTTTTGAGGCGCCTCCAAAGGAAATACTGAGGGAGAATGGCTTTTGAGGCGCCTCCAAAGGAAATACTGAGGGAGAATGGCTTTTGAGGCGCCTCCAAAGGAAATACTGAGGGAGAATGGCTTTTGAGGCGCCTCCAAAGGAAATACTGAGGGAGAATGGCTTTTGAGGCGCCTCCAAAGGAAATACTGAGGGAGAATGGCTTTTGAGGCGCCTCCAAAGGAAATACTGAGGGAGAATGGCTTTTGAGGCGCCTCCAAAGGAAATACTGAGGGAGAATGGCTTTTGAGGCGCCTCCAAAGGAAATACTGAGGGAGAATGGCTTTTGAGGCGCCTCCAAAGGAAATACTGAGGGAGAATGGCTTTTGAGGCGCCTCCAAAGGAAATACTGAGGGAGAATGGCTTTTGAGGCGCCTCCAAAGGAAATACTGAGGGAGAATGGCTTTTGAGGCGCCTCCAAAGGAAATACTGAGGGAGAATGGCTTTTGAGGCGCCTCCAAAGGAAATACTGAGGGAGAATGGCTTTTGAGGCGCCTCCAAAGGAAATACTGAGGGAGAATGGCTTTTGAGGCGCCTCCAAAGGAAATACTGAGGGAGAATGGCTTTTGAGGCGCCTCCAAAGGAAATACTGAGGGAGAATGGCTTTTGAGGCGCCTCCAAAGGAAATACTGAGGGAGAATGGCTTTTGAGGCGCCTCCAAAGGAAATACTGAGGGAGAATGGCTTTTGAGGCGCCTCCAAAGGAAATACTGATGGAGAATGGCTTTTGAGGCGCCTCCAAAGGAAATACTGAGGGAGAATGGCGGATTTGTGACACAATATTGAAGAGGTGAGATAAGGCAATGTAAATCGATGCGAGCGTGAGATACACTGTGTGAAGTTATGACGGGAAATGGAATGCTCGAGTTTCTCACTGTTTCATACACTGTGAAATATACTGTGAGATACACTGTGAAATACACTGTGAAATACACTGTGAAATACACTGTGAAATACACTGTGAAATATACTGTGAGATACACGGTGTGAGCATTTCTTGGAATGAAGAAATGGGACGAATAAATGCTCGAGTTTCTCACCGTTTGACGACAAACAGTGATCCTTCCACGTCCTTTCGTGTCTGCAACGATCGGTGTACAATAAGAAGCGGTTAAATGGGATGGTATGGGGTGTTATGAGTTGGGAAGGGGTGGGACTGGATCGGTATTGATAACTGAACGCACAGAGGCATCAGTCACAACACCAGGAGAATAGCAGCAGGAGCAAAAGACAGCAGGAAGAATTGGATAGGAGCACACAGCAGTGCTTGCAACGGTGCTTGCAACAGCACTTGCTTCTGGAAATTCTCAAAGCGACTCTAGTCTGGCGGTTGCGACGGCAGTTGCAACAGAAAGACACGCACGCTCTATGCCGCGTAAGCTCTATGTCACGGTACGCACCCAAGAGGAAGCTGCCACGTCAAACTCGTACACGGTGACGTGGCCGACGGTCAGCAGGATCTCGGCGACGGCGGGATCCATGCGCTGCAGGACCGTTAGGGTTAGATCCATCGTCGACTGCTGGTCCAGCTGCAGTGCGCGCTGCGGCGCCGACTGCGGCGGGTTATGCGGCGCTGCTCGCGGCGCTACTGGCGCCATAGCGGACTGTGAGGGAGGTTGAAAAGAGGATGGACGCAGTCAGGCGTTGAAAGTTTCAACAAACTCGTTTTTTTCTCTCTCTCTCTCTCTGTTTCCAAAACCAGATGCATCAGAAGGATGCGTCAAGAAGGGAACCCGCGTGGGAAAACAGGGGAAAGGATCCAGTAAGGTGAAGATGAAGAAGAAAGAAAGGAGGGATGGAAATGTGAATGTAAGACAACAGCGCATGGCACGGGCGTGGAGAACGGGGCGACTCACGAATTTGGCCAGTGGCCGCTGCTGGCGACTGTATGGGACAATGTGGTAACAGTGTAACTGACGGATCGCGACGTTTGGAACCAATCACTGACACACAGGAAATCTCTATAGTACGACTCACGAGCCACGATACCTAGTAACTAAAGTGGTTCGAAGGTTCACTAGCTAATAATGGCTGCTAATTAGTAGGCTTCCCGTCCCGACTCGTAACCTAATTGAGCTACTGGGATTGGGTGGGAGAAACTAAATTGAGTACACGAGAATTGAGTTTCCCGCTGTCCTCGTTTTCAACATAATTTGATAATGGACAACAGGGTTTGTTTACTGAAGCAGTGATTCTCAAAGTTTTCCAATTGTACGAGCAAATGTGTATCTTCGTGCATGTGACTTGGCAATCAATTGTACTGGATAAGCTGACGCTTACCGAATCGCTACCAAGTGAGGTGCAATGTCGAGGACACTGCGGATTCATCACAGCATTCGAAAGCCCGATTCAACGGCCACTAGCCTAGAAGGATTCAGGAATCTCAATCTCGAGAAAAGCTAGCTCGGTTTAGGTGGAAGGAATGGTGTCAAATCCATGGCTTGGGACTTTCGCTCCACCCTTACCTAGAGAATACCGAGTTAGGACACAAGCTACGGCTTTCTCAGCACCGAGATGCTTCGTTGCTAGGTTTCGAAATTCAGTTCAGTGAAATCGTCGGCGAATCGATGTGAGGAACTCAAGATTGTCGACATAGGGGTGTAGACCTCATAACGGAACGCGCGATATTCGGTAGTTTCTGGACGATAACGATTGAAAAAGGGAGAAGGGAAGGGACGCGTAAGCTTTCCAAAGCCAGATTTTGAAGTTTTGATCGAATTTTGTTGTTTTCGGGATTCTGGCAGCGTAACCGTTATACTCAAGAAGCCTCTACGACATCAACCAAGAAAATATCTCCGATATGACGACGCGGACAGGTAAGTCTAGTTAAATGGCAATAGTAACAGTACATCTCGAATCGCTTTCCGCTCTTCCTGAACTGCTGTTGGACTGTTCGTTCCACGGCGCAGTCACACTTCTGTATTACTTCTCAAGAATTCCACCCTCCTCTCTCCCCCTTCCCCCTTTCCCACTTCCGTTCCTCATCTCTCCGCCTCCCGATGGCAGCGACGCCGTTTCGCGAGACTCGAGCGAATGTAATCGAGCTCGAGGCCGGCTTGACCTGCAATTCCCTTATTCCCCCCTGCCCTCTCCCCCTTTCCCCCCTTCCCTCTCCCCATTTCCCCCCTGCCTCCTTCCCCTTGCCACCTCCTCATGGCAGCGATGCCGTTTCGCGAGACGCGAGCGAATGTTATCGAGCTCGAGTCCGGCGAGTTCGTGCTCCTCCTGTCCCTCTCCACGCTCCCCAATACTCAATTAATCTCCATCGATCCCGTCACCGGCGCGCTCCGCTTCGCCAACCGTCCCGGCCTCGACGTTTTCCGCACCGAATCCGACGCGCTCTTCGCCGCGACACGTGGCAACACCGTGGCCGTCCGATCCGCCGTGCACGGCCGCGCGCTCATTGGCTACGCCGCCTTCAACACCGTCGGATTGCTCCTCGTCGCGACGCGCGTACGCGCCACCGTCCGATCCCTCCCGTCCGGACCCGATACAATCTTCACCGTTACCGAATCCCAATGGGTCAAAATCCCGCTAAAATCCCCCTCCGGAGCCGCGTCCTTAACCAAATCCGAATCTAAAGCCGTGCAAGACCTAGCTGACGTGTCAATCGCCGATTTGCACTATTTCTGCGAGACTAGAGACATAACTCGCCCATTCCCCAGCACCCACCCGCCATGGGACCCAGATTGGGAATTCGCGTGGAACGAGTTCCTCTCCGCGCCCTTCCGCGCGCTGGGCCTGCGCGCGCACTGCGCGGTGCTGCTGCAGGGGCTGGCGGAGCTGCGCGCGTTCTCCGACGCGAACGCGCGCATGGCGCACGTGGTGTCCCTGGCGCGGCGGAGCAGGCTGCATCCGGGGACGCGGTACCTGGCGCGCGGGATAAACTCAGCTGCCGGGACAGGCAACGAGGTGGAATGCGAGCAGATCGTCTGGGTCCCCCCGCCGCCTGGAAACCTCTCCTCTTCAACCCCAGGTTTCTCCTCAGGCTCCTCTCCCTCGGTCTCCCCCTCCTCCTCCCTCTCCTCCCTCTCCTCCCTCTCCTCCTCCTCCTACCCATCCTCCTTCCAGTCCCCATCAGCATCACCATCCCCTTCCCCAGCACCAGCACTAGGGCAACCAGCACAAGCACCAGTACCCCTAGGGCCTCCTGTGGAGTATTCAACGTTTATCTGGCGGAGGGGGACGGTGCCCATATGGTGGGGAGCGGAGATTAAGTCGTCTATCCAGGATGCTGAGATTTTTGTGGCAGAGAGTCAGGCAGAAGGGATTGCTCCGTACTTTGCCCGGCTGCTACGACGCTACTCCCCCTCCTCCTCTCTCTCCTCTTCTCACTCCACCTCTCAGCCTCCCTCTCAGTCCTCCTCTCCCGCCGCCCTCCCGCCGCCCCGAAAGTTCCCCATAGTCTGCGTGAACCTGCTCAGAATCGGGGTCGGCAAACCCGAGCTGATTCTCTCCGACCACTTCCAGCAGGCCGTCCGCTCCGCGCGCTGCCGCCCGGAGCTGCGGGCGGCGTCGCTTGACTTATTCACGTACGACTGGCACGCGATGACGAGGGCGGTGGGGGAGGCGGCAACTGTGGAGGGGCTGTGGCAGCGGCTGAAGGTGCCTCTGCAGGGGATTGGGTTCACTGTGGGGAGGTGGCACCAGGGGGAGGTGGCAACTGGAACTGGAGGAGCGTCAGGTGGAGGAGGGACGTTCGGTGGGAGAGGGGCAGAAGGTGGGGGAGGGGCAGGCGGGAATGCAGGAGGGGGAGAGGAGGTGGGAGTGGGAGAGCAGCAGGTGATTAGGAACGTGGGGTTGCAGGGGGGAGTGTTTGAGGTGGTGAGGCGGCAGCATGGCATGGTGCGATTCAACTGCGCTGACTCCCTTGACCGCACCAATGCTGCCAGCTTCTTTGGCGCGCTGCAGGTGAGTTAGCTTCGGAAGCACGTGTGTGGTGCTGGGTAACGGTCACAGTAGAGCATGTGCTTTGGGGGTGTTTGAGGTGGTGAGGCGGCAGCAAGGCATGGTGCAAATCAACTGCGCTGATTCCCTCGAGTGCACCAACGCTGCTAGCATCTTTGGCGCGGTGCAGGTGAGAGAGGGGGAGAGGAGGGGGGAGCGGGTGAGCAGGCAATGATTTTGGACGTGGGGTTGCAAAGAAGGGGGTTTGAGGTGGTGAGGCTGCTGAAGGGTGTGGTGTGATTCGAGTGTGCTGATTCTCTTGATCGCACCAACGCTGCCAGCTCCTTTGGCGCGCTGCAGGTGAGGCAGATGGTCACACACACACTCACGTGTGTGTGTTTCTGAAGCATAGTGCCTTTGAGTCGACTCAAAGGGACACCACGTTTTGAGTCGACTCAAAAGGCACCTCGTTTTGAGTCGACTCACAAGAACCCTGGCCTGTGTCTCCCCTTTCCGTATCTTCCCATCAGGTGTTTGTGCAACAGTGCCAGCACCTGGGAATATCCCTGGACGCCGCATGGGCCAGAGGCGGCGGAGGAGGAGCAGGAGGAGGTACCATGCCAGGCAGAAACACAGGAGCAGCAGCAGCAGTTGGAGGCTTCGGGAGCGAGTTCTCCCAGTATTACAGCGCAGCGTTTGGGGGAGGGGACGGTATCGGGGGAGCGGGAGGAGGAGGAGCAGGAGGAGCAGGAGGAGCAGGAGGGTGGAGTGGAGGTGGTAACCGGGTGGCAGTGCCAGCACAGCTAACACAGGAGGAGGAAGAGGAGGCGTTAGCAGCAGCCTTGCCTCCCGGGTGGGAGATGCGGAGGGACCCATCTCGCAGCAAGGTGTTCTACATCGACCATAACACCCGCAAAACCACCTGGACCCACCCCTGCCCTCCCCCTCCTCGCGTCGCTACCTTCCCCGGTTCCTCCTCCTCCTCCTTTTCCCCCTCACAGCAGCAGCAGCAGCAGAGTCAGCACCCGCCACTCCCCTCAACTCTCTCCCACGCCTGGGCCTCTCTAGACATGAGCGTGCGGGAATTCCAAGCCACCGTCCTCCCATCCGCCGTCACAGCCGTTGCAGACCTCTTTTCAATAGCCGGCGATGTTCACGCCACGCTATACACCGGCTCCAGGGCCATGCACTCCCACATCATCCACATCTTCAGCAGCGATCCTAGCAAGGCCAAGAAAGGCGCCGCTGCCAGTGCGACAAACATTGGGATTTCCCTCCAAAGGAGGTTTTTGAATCTGGTTTGGGACGCTACCAGGCATCGGCAGCTGGAAGTTTTTCTCGGGCTGCGCCGGCACAAGTATTTTTCCTTTGCGCTGCCCGACCGCCCGCTTCTGACCGTCTCCCTGCCGTCCTCCGCTGGAGGAGGCTCGGGGCACGCGCACGTGCTCCGGCTGGTCCCGAGCCTGTTCCCGAGCCTGTACCGGACCGACGCGCTGATCAGTCCTTATGGTGCCGGTGCTGCAGCCAGTGCCGGTGCGGGCGGCAAGGGCATGGTGTGGGTGGTACCGGGGTGGGTGCCGCTGGTGGAGGTGCATGTGAGTGTGGCGGTGCCCTGCCATGTGACCCACGTGCTGCTCACTGTTGCCCATGGCGCTGATGACTCCCTCGCTCCGCCCCGCTTTGACGTGCGCGTGGGACGCACTATTGACTCGCTCCATCTAGTTGCCGAGGTGAGCCTTTGGCTTGTTTCCTTCTTGCCTTCTTGCCGAGATGAGCCTTTGACTCGTCGATTCCTTCGCTTCAACTCGCTTCAATGTTCGCGCGGGGTGGGACGCGACACACCATCGACTCGCTCCATCTAGTTGCCGAGGTGAGCACAGCAGCACAGCCCTTCAGTACCACCTTCCATCACGGCCCTTCTACTTAACCGTCGTCGCCTTGCTTCTTCATTGTGCTTTTCTCCTACTCTCGTTTCCACTCCCCACTCATGCCTCTTGCAGGGTCTCACCATCCCCCGCTGCGCCAGCGGAACAGTCCTGCAATACCCTCTCCCTGCACCCAAGCCCACCCGTCCTTCCACTGCGTCTTCCACTCCTGCTCCTGCTCCTGCTGCTTCAGATGCCGCTGCTGCACACAAGTACGATGAATCAGGGGCAATCAGTGGGGGAGCGCTGGGCTATGGTGGGGCCGGGTCTGCCTCAGGCCCTGTGTTTGTGGAGGGATATATAGGGCAGCAGGGCAGTGCGTATCAGCAGCAGCAGCAGCAGCAGCAGCAGCAGGGCAATGGGTATCAACAGCAGCAGGGTGTGCATGCGAGGGGAGGGGCTGTATCCTCATCGCTGCTCTATGACTACACAGAGGAGGGCGATGGGAAAATCGACTTTTTGACCCGCTTTGTTTCTCTCACCTTCTATCCGCCCGCTGCTGCGTCTGCTGCCTTTGGTGGTGGCGGTGGTGGTGCCGGCAGTTCTGGATCCCCCATGACTCTCGGACAGGTGCGTTGATTCTCCAATCTGGTGTCTTTGTTGTAACACTATCGCACCACTCTACCCCTTGCCTTGTCTCGCTCACCTTCTATCCGCCTGCTGCTGCTGCTGCTGCTGCTGCCTGCCGCCGCCGCCGCCTTTGGTGGTGGCGGTGGTGGTGCCAGCAGTTCTGGTTCCCCTATGACTCTTGGGCAGGTATGCTGACTGCTTTGAAATCTGTTGCTTACCAATGGCTGTTGCCGCTACCTCTGATGCTGCCTTCATTACCTTTACTGCTGCTGCTGCTGCTGCTGCTGCTGCTGGTTCCAGATTCCTGTGCTGCGCGCACTGCTGGTACTACGTCTATGGTGATTACCAGTTCTCACCTCTGGTGTGTGTTGTGTTTTATGGCACTGTGACATTACCCGCCCTTTTTACCACTTCTTCCCCCTTGTATTGTAACCCCCCCGCACCCCTTTGTACCTCCGAACTTTGCGGTCTCCACCACAACAGATCGAGGTCCTAGGCATAACACCCACACGCCATGACTTTCAGCGCCTTTCCTCCATCTCCTCCTCCTCTTCTTCCCACGGTGCTTGTCCATCCATCCTCTCCCTCCTCCCCTCTCCTCCTCCTGCTCCTCCTGCTCCTACCACCGACCCTTCTTCGGCTGCTGCTCCTAGTGCTACAGTCGCAGCAGATTGCTGCTGCTGCTGCTGCTGCTACAGCTGCCGCTGCACCAACAGCGACATGGATGCCAGGTGGCGGCTCGCCATTGGCCAATCTCATGGACGATGCGATTCCTATGCCCCTCTCTAGCACTACCGCTCTCGCTCCCTCACATCCTACTACGCACCCTGCTCTTCCTCCTTCCGAACCTCGGGATTTTTTCGACTTCCAGTCAATTGATGCACCAGGTTCAGCAGCGCCGAGCCTGGTTCCGGACCTGATGAGCTCGCCGAACCGCATGATGCAGGCTATGGAGGCCACAGGTTCGGGCACGGTGAACCTCATGGACGACTTCTTCTCTGCACCCGTTACAAGCACATTCAACACAAGCACAAGCAGCTCCGCTGCCACCGCTGCAGCAGAAACTACAGCAGATTTGACTTCTAGTGGCTGGATCTCAATCTCTCCTGCTGCTACAGCTGCTACAGCTGCTGCCACTTCTGCTGCAGGGACTGCTGCAGGTTTTGACCCCTTTGGGCCGGCATCTTTGTCTGCTTCTGGTGCATGTGCAACTGTTCAAGTTGATCCGTTCAGTTCGGGATTCACTGACCCGTTTGCTTCGTCCACCAACCCCTTCACCGAACCTGCTTCCGTAGCTGGTTCCGCAGCCCTGGGATCTGCTGCCGAGGCTGATCTGGTAGGCTCGGTGGGAGGGCTGAGCATGGGAGCAAACGGAGTGGGACCAGGGGCAGGGGCAGCTGCAGGCACAGCAACAGGAGGGCGAGCAGCAGCAACAGCAGCAGCAGTGGGGCCGGCAGGAGCAATAGCAACAGCGGCAGCAGGGATGGGTGGGAGCCAACCAGGGGGGTGGGAGTCTTTTGGGGGCTTGGATAATGGAGGATTCCAAACCAGTAGCAGCACCAGCAGCGGTGCTGCCAATACTGCTTCCCATAATCCTTTCGGTGTGGCCAGTGGTGCAGACAGCAGCCAGCAGCCGGGTGGGTGGGAGTCGTTCGATACAAGCACAGCCTTTAGTGGCACAACTGGTACTGGCATCGCAGCGAGCAGCGGCAGCAGCAGCCAGCCTGGTGGGTGGATGTCCTTTGATGCACCGTCCACAGATTCAGCAGTAGCAACAGCAGCAGCAACAGCAGCAGTGACAGCAACACCAGCAGCAGCAGTGACAGCCGCAGGAGCAGCGACAGCAGCAGCGGCTCCTTCTACTTCTGGTGAACTTGAGTGGGCCTCTTTCCATCCCCCGGCAGCCAGCCAACCAGCAGCGGCCACGTGGCACCCTCTCATGGCAACAGAAGCTGACTCACCATCGTCTCCTCCCCACAGCCCAGAAGCGCGCGTTCAAAGGGACCAGCAGGGGAGCGGTATATCCCACTCTCAGCTCGCACCAAGGCAACAGGAGAGTTATATTGGAGTCCCTTTTGAGAATTCTCAAAAGAGTGGTGTATTCGATTTGATTCAAGGAGACGGTGGTTCCCAAGCAAGGCCGGGTGTGGGTTCGCATGTGACAGGAGCAGACGCAGCTGTGCGGTTAAGGGAAGGGGAAAAGGGAGGAGGAGGAGGGAACGGGGCGGGGGAAAAGGAGCGGGAGGAGGAGAGGGAGGAGGAGGTGGTGGAGAAGATAGTGAGAGTAGCTCAAGGGATTAGTGAGAACGTTTGTGAGCAGTGGGGCGCTGCTGCTTTCGGGCAGCTGCTACGAAAGGTTTTGCTGCCCAAGAAGGTACTCACTGGAGAGCACTGGAACTTATCTAAGCATCGTGCCTTCTATAATTCGATCACTCGCCATTACCCTTTTAATCTCTCCTTCCCATATTTGTTTCCTTTCTCCACATACTTGACTCTACTCTTTTTCAAGTCCCCTCTCTTATTCCTCCCCTTCTCGCTCCCTTCCCTCCTTTCCCCCGCCTTCCCAATTTGTCCCACCCAACAGGGCCATTCCCTTTCTTCCATCGACTTCTCAGCAGCCATGGAGCTTGAAATAGCTCGCCTGCGCCTCTCACTCTCTGCCTCCCAACGAGACGCCATCCTTTCCGCCCTCCTCTCTCCTCCCCCCGCCTCCTCCTCCTCCTTATCCTCCGCCTCCCCCGCAACTCCCGCGCCCCTCCTCGATCCTAACCGCCACGTCAGCGTGCCCGATGCGCTGCTGTGCCGCCAGCTGGCTGCCAGCCTGGCATCGGCGTGTCTCACCGCGAGAGAGGATGCAGAGATAGGCGCGATGGGGTTCAGGGCGAGGGGAGAAGAGGGGGATGGAGGCGAGTGGGGGGAGGGAGGGGAGGGGAAGGGGAGGGGCAGTGCGAGTGCGGGAGAGAAAGGAAGAAGAAATGGTAGTGGTGGCAGGGGGGAGGTGGAGCAGGAATGTGACTGGTGGAGAGGAAACGGGCTGTTGGCCGGCTTGGGAGATGAGAGAGATGAAGGAGATGGTGGTGAGGGAGAGGAGGGAGAAGAGGGCGAGGAGGGAGCGGAGGGAAGTAAGAAAGAACAGGGTAAGAGCAGGCAGTGTGCGCATATATGGGCCCCTCACGGCCACTACACTGGTTGGGGGTGTGTGAGTCCTGGTCTGGCCTGTGTCGGCCCAAACTGTGATGTTAAGTTCGGTGCAGGAGGCTCGGAAAGCAGTGGCACGGGACGAACCAGCAGCCGGACTTCAGGAAGCGGTTCGGAAGATGTGGACATGGAGGTTCGGCGGGGCCTCCCAGCCTGCACCTGGTGCCGCCGGCGGGTCTGCCGAGCCTGCCTGGCAGTTCCGGGAAGCGGGTTTCTCGCCGGGGCTAGCAGCGGTGGGAGCATCACCGGTGGTGGGGGTAGCGCTAGGAGCATTAGCACCAACAGTATCATCAACATGGGTGGTGGTAGCAGCAGTGGTAACAGTGGCAGCGGCGGTGGCGGAGGTGGTATTGGTGGTGGCTTGGGTAGGGTGATTAAAAGCGGTTCCGCTTCGTCCCTTTCTGGTATAGCCTCAGCAGGAGGCTGGAAACTTCCAGGAAGCTCCTCGTCTTCATCAGCAGCAGGAGTAGGAGGGGGGGGAGCAGGAGGAGGAGTGGGGGGAGAGGGGTTAGGGGGAGGAACAGCATCGGAAGGGCCTGGGAGGCCCGGGCCTCTAGATGCTCCCATATGCCGCGAGTGCTGCCCTCCTGCTGTTTCCAATGCTGTGCTCTTGCGTCGGGTGCGCCAGCTGCAGGCTCGGCGGCGGCGAGACAGGCTCGGGAGAGCCGTGGCTGAGGCTCGGGATTGGGGCTGCGCTGGTTTGGCTGGAAGGAGAAGCAGCGGGATGGATGATTTGGGACGGGGGAGGGGAGAAACGAGGGAAGGGAGCCGAGGTGGGGGAGGGAGAGAAGGGAGAGAAGGGAGGGATGGAGGGGAGTGGCGAGAGGCGCCTGTGGTACCGGTGATGTCGAGAGGAGGAGGGTATGGAGGGGAGGAGGTGTCTCTAGCTGAGCTGCCACACGCTGGCCTGCTCTTCTCGGTGCGTGCTGGTGTGGAGGCGAGTGTTGGTATAGGTGTTTGGCTCCTCAGGTAGGATGTTTTAAGTAGCCAACTGAGCTGTGGGGGAGAGAGTGGAGGGGAGGAGGTTTCTCTAACAGAGTTGCCACACGCTGGCCTGCTCTTCTCGGTGCGTGCTGGTGTGGAGGTGAGTGTTGGTATAGGTGTTTGGCCCCTCAGGTAGGATGTTTTAAGTAGCCAACTGAGCTGTGGGGGAGAGAGTGGAGGGGAGGAGGTTTCTCTAACAGAGTTGCCACACGCTGGCCTGCTGTTCTTGGTGCGTGCTGGTGTGGAGTGGAGGCGAGTGTTTCTCCCTCTCATTCGAAATTTTCCTCTCATTCGAGTGTTTGCCCTCCTTCCTGTCTCACCTTTACCGTCCCCCCCCTTCCTTCACGAGTTGTGAGTTGACTCAAATGTCCCCCCCCTCCATCCCTCACCTACCCGCAGGTCCCCACATGCGCCTTGACTTTTGAGTCGACTCAAAAACCTACCCGCAGGTCCCCACATGCGCCTCATCAGCCCCGCCAACTCGCTCCTTCTCCCCGCCCCCCGTCCTTCCCTTGCCCACATGCAGGTCCCCACAGATGCAACCGCAGCCCCCGCCAACTTGCTCCTTCTCCCCACCTCCCCTCCCGCCCCTTTCTCTCACGTCTGGCGGGCGAGCGCCCGCCGATCTCAGCTTTTGAGTCGACTCAAAAGCACGTCTGGCGAGCTTTGAGTCGACTCAAAAGCACGTCTGGCGAGCTTTGAGTCGACTCAAAAGCACGTCTGGCGAGCTTTGAGTCGACTCAAAAGCACGTCTGGCGAGCTTTGAGTCGACTCAAAAATCGACTTATCACACCCTCCGACCTCACTGCTCTGGAGATCGCCATCATGCTCTCCTCGCCCGCCCTTGTGTCTCGCCATTATTGTCCCCTCTCCTCGTTCTGTTTCATCTTTTCTGTCCCCCCTCTCCTTTTCCCCTCGCCCACACTTGCAGGTCCCACAGATGCATCTGCAGCTCCTGCCAACTCGCTCCTCCTCCCCGCTTCCTCTTCCGCCCCTCTCTCCCCGGTTCCTCACCTTGTCACTGCTGCCCCTTCCCTTCCTATGCCTACATGCAGGTCCCCACAGATGCATCTGCATCTCCTGCCAACTCGCTCCTCCTCGCCGCCTCCCCTTCCGCCCCTCTCTCCTCTGTGTGGCGGGCTCCCTCCGATCTCACTGCGGTGGAAATCGCCATCGTGCTCTCCTCGCCCGCCCTTGTCTCCCGCGTCGTGCTTCACTCAGGCCTTCCTCAGTACACGCCCCATCACACCCCCAAGGTGACTCTGCGCCGGAGAGAGGTAGCTATATTTCTCTCCTTGTCTCTCGATTCGTTATGCACTTTCGAGAGACTCTTGGGAATCTGCAAATGTTTTCCAGTCGTCTGAGGCTAGTTTCATTTGTCTCTTCTGAGACATTTCACAAGTTCGTTCAAACGCCCTCATCTCCCCGCCCTCTCTCCCCCTTGTCGAAGGTTCGCATTTCCCTCAATCTCTTAGACGGCTCAAAAACCGAATTCCCTAATAACCCCTCTCTCCCTCCGTCCCTCTCCCTCTTGTTGCAGGTTCGCATTTCCCTCAGCACCACAATCGACCAATCAGAGTGCACCACAATAGGCCTCTGGGACCTCCCGTCCTCAGCCGCTGCCGCCCATTCTGACACCAAATCAAATCTCGAATCCGAGCTGATCTTATCCTACACCCTGCCCGCCGCCGCCGCCCCCTGCCGGATCGTCTGGCTGAAATTTCTCCTGCCCGAAATCCGCCAGCCTGGCTCTGCCGCTTCCTCCTCTTGCATCTGGGCTCGCAGAATCCGCGTTTACGGGCAGAAAACATTTGGTGACCCGACAGGAATTGATCCCGTGACCTCCAGTGGGGCTGCAGCTGTGCCCATGGGAGCAGTCGTTGGTGGTGCCCCTGGTGCTGCGGTTGGGACTATGGGTGCTGCTGGTGCTGCTGCTGCTGGTGCTGGTGGTGCTGCTGCTGGTGGCACGAGTAGGTGGGAGTATCAGCAGTTGCTTGAGGCCCCGGCACCAATGAGCCGATCACGGGTACGTGCGCTGAGCTATACCGTTACTAAAGCAGCATGCCACAGCAGTGTGAGTGTGCTACAGCAGGGAGTGCTGCTGCTGGTGATGCTGGCACGAGTAGGTGGAAGTTTGAGCAGTTTCTGGAGGCCTCGGCACCAATGAGTCGATCGCGGGTACGTGCGTCACAGCCTTCAGTGTGCTACAGCAGCTCATGTGCTACAGCAGCTCATGTGCTACAGCAGCTCATGTGCTACAGCAGCTCATGTGCTACAGCAGCTCATGTGCTACAGCAGCTCATGTGCTACAGCAGCTCATGTGCTACAGCAGCTCATGTGCTACAGCAGCTCATGTGCTACAGCAGCTCATGTGCTACAGCAGCTCATGCGCTACAGCAGCTCATGCGCTACAGCAGCTCATGCGCTACAGCAGCTCATGTGCTACAGCAGCTTATGTGCTACAGCAGCTTATGTGCTACAGCAGTAACCTGAACTTCCTATTGTGTGTGCATTCCGTTTGTTACTTTCATTTATTCCCCTGCCGTTCTCTTTGTTATGTGATTGCCCTCACGCTCAGAGATCCCAGTAGAAGGGGAGAGAGTGTGGAAGGATGTTGGAATTTCTTGTTGCCGGTGTATTGTAATATTTCTCAGAACTAACCCTCTCCTGCCCCTGTTATCCCCCCTTCTTCTCCCTGCCATTAACCTCTCTCTCTCAGACCCCAGTGGAAGGGGAGAGAGTGTGGGCAGGAGGAAGGATTCTGGAACTTCTTCTGCCTGTTTCCTCTCCTCCAATCTCGGGCATCCGACTAGACGCGCTCCCATTGGACCGTTCCGCTGGAATGTTTCTTTCGCTGCCCGGGGCAGCAGACGGCGGGCCGCTGGCTCGGGCGGCGCGGGGCGGGCTCATGGATGAGTGGGCGGCGTTTGTTGTCCCGTTCCGACTAAGAGTATCAGCTCGGCAGGTGGGTAGTTCGTAACACACTACCCTCTCTCTTTTTAACGTTCACCGCTCCCACATTTTCTCTTTGAACAGTGTGAATGCTCGCGTCCTTAGCGAATTTATCTCATTACTCTGAATCACTGTGCAATCCTCCCTTTCCTGTATTTCCCCCCGCCACTCCCCTCCCCCCACCCGCTCGCTCCTCTCCAAATGCCTTTTCTTCAACCCCTCTTACCACTTCGACTCTCCTCGCAAGTCTCCTTAGCCCTCACTGTGACCATTACAAAATCTATTCGTAAGATGTCTCAAAGCATTTAAGGCGCCTTAAAATAACTTCTTTGGCCATCTTTTGACCTTTGAGTCGGACTAAAACCCATTTGGCCTCGCTTATACCATTACAGAATTTATTCGTGGGACGTCTCGAACCTTCTTCGCCCTTACCCCTCGTTTTTTTTTCTCCTCTCCCCGGCGTCCTTCCCGCATCGCAGGACTCCTTTGGCCCTGCAACGGTCATCACGGAATTCATTCTGCCCGCTGCCCGGCCCAACACGCCTCTCTACTTCGACTTCTCTCGACCAATCGCGGGCATCCGAATCCTTTCCATTGAGCTGATAGGCGACCTCTATTCCTCCAAAGAAGATCTTACCAGCACCGCCACCACAACCACCTCCTCCTCTTCTTCCTCCTCTTCCTCTTCTCCCTCCCCTGCTCTTGGTCCCAACGCCTCCTCTGCTACCTCTGCCGCAGCTGCCATGTTCTCGTCTGCTTTTGGCGGCTCTGCTGCTTCAAATGCAGCTGCTGCTACTGCTAGTGGTGGTTATTCTGCTGCCGGTGCTGCTGGTGCCTATTCCTCTTCAGGGTCTGCTGCCAATGCCACTGCCACCACTGCAGCAGCAGCAGTGGATATAGAAGTGTCTCTGGGGCCATTATCGCTGGCGGGGCGTGTTCGAGCGTATCGCTACGCTCCTTCAGGTGACATGGCGGGATGGTCGCAGCTGGCTGGCGTGTGATGGGAGAGGGAGAAACAGCAGTAGCAGATATAGGTGTACCTTTTGGGCAGGGCCGAACAAGAGGGATGGTTGTGTTCAAAACTTGCCAATGTAATGTTGTAATGAACCTATGAAGTTATGCAGAGCATTTTCGCTTCTAGTGCCTATCTGAGACCACACTCAATACTGAAAGCATACTTTATCGAAGAAAAAAGGCCATTAGTGGAATCTTATGTTGGTATGTGGGTCAAGTCTCATTCCATCGAGCCTGTTACTGAGGTTGAAATATATCGAGTATATTGAACTCCCGATTTTCCGTTTTCCTCCCTGTGCCGCCTCTGTATTCTCGTTCCGTCCCGTCACTCCTCCTTCCGCAGTTTCCGCCGCTTTCAGCGGAGCACCCCGCGAACTCGAAATGTCTCGCGGCGATGACTTGCGCCGCCTGGCAACTGCGGTCTTGCGCCGTGGGCTTCCGCGCACAGGCTTCACCGCGCAAGGCGCGCAAAACGCGCAAAGCTCGCTCCGCCTTCCCCGCAACGGGCTTCCGCCGCCTGGCCTCTGCTCCGCGCCGATCTTCCCCCCTCTAGCCGAACCGCCCGTAACCTCCGCCCGAATTCCCGCACCACTGTACCCGCCGCCGCGCATTTTTCCTGCCACGTCGCGTTTTCTTTCATGCCGATACGCATCCACCTCCGTCCACTCGACCTTCTCCGCTTCTCCCGCCGCACCTCCCGCCGCATTAGCCGCCGGATCCGCCGCCGCGACGAAACCCATCGAAGTTTCCGGCGCCGATTCGCTATTGCTTAGCTTGGGGCTGAAACCGCTTCCGCTTTTCCCGGGCAGCCCGTCGTTACAAAAAGAATCTTCTGGCTCGCAAAATCAGAGCGAGGACTCTCAGGAAGCCGACGCGAAGGTTCTGAAGCAAGGGCAAGTCAAGAGGCGGCGCGGGCAGAATCTGGCGGATATTCTGTGGCGGCACCCCGCGTGGGGCCAAGGCGCTAGAGTGGCGAAGCGGCACTGGCAGGAAGGCACCTTCTACGAAGTTTCGCGAGTTCAAATAGCCAAGGTTTGTTCAGGATCCTTCTTGTGTTTCCTCTCCTGGTGTTTGGAGAAAAAAACAAAACAAAACAAATCAAAACAAACCAAAACAAAACAAATCAGAACAAAACAAACAAAACAAAACAAAGCAAAACCGATAAATCCTGGAAATACATAATAATAATAATAAGGCAGAATCAGAGTAGAGCCTCATTCGCTGGTCTCAGATATTCCTACTGTGAATATTCTTCCCCTTTCCCAACCCCCCTCTACCCATCCCCACCATCCCCCACTCCACTCCACCAACGCCTATGCCCTCCTTCCGAGAATTGCCCTTCCTTTCTTACCCTCTACCCTCTCTGTTCCCCTCTTTCCTCTGAGTTCCCATTTCCCTTCCCAATCACGTGAGGTCCCCTCTGAGTTGACTCAAAAAGTCATTCCAGCACCCTTTTCCCTTCTCTGTACGTGGAGTTTTCTCACTGAGCTAACAATCACACATGTTGCTGTCACTCATCCCCCTCTCCGCCCTCCCCTGCACCCCGGTCCGCCCGTTATAACCAACTCTTTCTGGTATGCCTGTGCAGACGGGACGCACAGCAACAGTGTGGGGAATATTTCACCAAGAGGGTGAGTGTAATAAAAGGGAGAGTGCTGCGGTTGGGTGGTGGCGGGAGGACGGCAGGGATTTATCCATGTTTCAAATGAACAGAGGCCATGTTTCACAAGCAGGGGTCATTCATTAAATCAAATACCCTTTTTTTTTTTTTTTTTTTTTTTTTTTTTTTAAACGAGGCCTGTTCTGGCCTAGTCGCTTTCCGTCCGTCTCTCGCGGCCGCCTTCTCCTCTCCTCCTTCCGCCTTCCATCTGGAAGGTACTGGAGGAGAGCGTGGGGGAAGCTTCAAGGTCAAAACAGAGCCCATGTTTTCAAAAGGGGGGGAGGCCATGTTTTCAAGGTCAAAACAGAGGCCATGTTTTCAAAAGGGGGGAAGACCATGTTTTCAAGGTCAAAACAGAGGCCATGTATTCACATTCCAGTGGCAGCGGAGGCGCGCATAGGGGGGGACTTTTGAAGCGCCTCAAAAGCCAAGGCGCGCATTGGGAGGGGGCCGTGGTGGAAGGCAGTTGGGCCAGAGGCGGGGCATAGAGGCCAATCTCCTGCGGGCCAATGTCTCTGTGTGTCAAAGACATTCATAAGCTCTTCCTGCTGCGGTCTCTCCTCTCTCCCTTTCCCTATCTCCTCTCTCCCTCCCTATCTCCTCTCTCCCTTTCGCTATCTCCTCTCTCCCTTTCCCTATCTCCTCTCTCCCTTTCCCTATCTCCTCTCTCCCTTTCCCTATCTCCTCTCTCCCTTTCCCTATCTCCTCTCTCCCTTTCCCTATCTCCTCTCTCCCTTTCGCTATCTCCTCTCTCCCTTTCCCTATCTCCTCTCTCCCTTTCCCTATCTCCTCTCTCCCTTTCCCTATCTCCTCTCTCCCTTTCCCTATCTCCTCTCTCCCTTTCCCTGTCTCCTCTCTCCCTTTCCCTGTCTCCTCTCTTCCCTTCCCTATCTCCTCTCTCCCTTTCCCTATCTCCTCTCTCCCTTTCCCTATCTCCTCTCTCCCTTTCCCTATCTCCTCTCTCCCTTTCCCTATCTCCTCTCTCCCTTTCCCTGTCTCCTCTCTCCCTTTCCCTATCTCCTCTCTCCCTTTCCCTATCTCCTCTCTCCCTTTCCCTATCTCCTCTCTCCCTTTCCCTATCTCCTCTCTCCCTTTCCCTATCTCCTCTCTCCCTTTCCCTATCTCCTCTCTCCCTTTCCCTATCTCCTCTCTCCCTTTCCCTGTCTCCTCTCTCCCTTTCCCTATCTCCTCCTCCCTCTCTCCGTCTCCCTCTCTCCTGATCCTCACCTCCAGGGGTTCCGGCTGCAGCAGAGGCGCGCATAGGAGGGGCGAATAAGCCATGCTGGAAGGCAGTGAGGGAGAGCGAGGGGGAGGAGGGTGGTGATGGAGAGGAGGAAGCGAAGAGAAGCCCTGCTAGGGGCGAACCTACTGTTCACGCTTCAGTCTGATCTGATTCGATTCACACCGAGACAGAGCGAGGGGGAGGAGGGTGATGATGATGATGGAGAGGAGGAAGTGGAGGGAAGCCCTTTATGGACGCAGCAATTCTTCATGCTTCGGTCTGGTCTTGAGGCGCAGTACAGGGCGTCTTTGGAAAAGGAAACTGCAGAAGTCTTCTCTTGTGCTTGGTTCTGCTTCTTCTAACGCGATAGCATGGAAAAGGAGGGTTCTTCTTGGCTGCCGGACCCTGTTGGAATTGATATCCCGGCAGCACTCTTTCATGCTTGGTTGTGTTTTGTCGCATGGCTGTAATAATGAACAGCCCATAGAAGAATGCTTAGACTAGGACGTTGTAAAGAATATGAACTCAATTAGCACATAATCTCCCTGATAAATGGAACGAATGTAATCAGATTTGCTAATATTGAGCGAAGCCAATTTACTCTATGATGAAAGTGGAAGGGTAGGTAGGATAAGTGGTTAGAATGATAGTTTGTATCGGGTTATCCTCTTCAAGGCATTGTTTTGACATAAACGCTACATTCGTTACAATCGTGATTCGTCAAGCAGATCCCGCTGCTGTTATCGCTCGTTTGTGCTGCAGCGCCAGTTTGAGCGGCACGGTCAGGGCTGAACAATCCCAACCAGAAATCTTTTTGGGAGAAGCAACACACAAACGAATGCGATGTAAAAGAGTGTCACGAGGTTCGCAGACCATCCCTGGCGACTAGGTTTAGCGAATCTCGTAACCCTTCGTTAGCCGAATTCCCCTGCCGCTTTCAGTAGCTTTTGCACACAATCGAGTGAGATTAGGGGGGGATTGACCAATCAAAGTAAGCATTCACAGGCCCCTGCGACTCGGCTTTCTCTGTAGTCACGCCCCTCCCAGATACAACCCACACACATTAGCGCAACCAGCCAACCAGGCGTCCCGCCCGCCCCGACCCCCTCCTCCTCTCGCCGAACCGCACGCCCTTGATGAATCTGGGACATGTTCTCTCGCAAATGAACCACCACAGCACAACAAGCAGCAACATAAATCAGGCGATACAATTTGCCTTTTATCTCAACGCAACCTTCCACAGCGACTACCATTCCTGTTTGAGAGTTCATTATTACCTACTTCACCGTAGTATCCATCATGGGGCTTCAACGCGCTGCCTCATTGGCTGTCGCAGGTATGGGAGTGGTCCTCGCCATAGTCTCGTGCT
Source organism: Closterium sp. Yama58-4 (assembly GCA_947470075.1). Classification (NCBI taxonomy): domain Eukaryota; kingdom Viridiplantae; phylum Streptophyta; class Zygnematophyceae; order Desmidiales; family Closteriaceae; genus Closterium; species Closterium sp. Yama58-4. The sequence continues at coordinate 748,196 of CANIUD010000227.1, read as the reverse complement.
GCTACATGGCCGACAATTACCTCGTCATCTCACATCCCACCCTCTGCACCGGCGTGTCAAACGCCACCCTCTGCTCCCAGGAGTTCCGCGCCGCACGCCGGCAACTCAGCGTCCTCCCGCAGGCCGCGGACGCAGTCACGGCCGCCATGGTCTCCGCGGTGGCGGCGCAGGTCTCCGCGATCATCGATGCCGCCGCGGAGATCAAGCGCGCCAATGTCCGCGGGAACCACTTCGTTAATGTCGTGGCGGACGACTGCAGCACGCAGGGCGGCATCGCGCTGCGCTACCTGGGCCGCACGCTGGACGCGATCGACTCGGACAGCGCGCAGCACGATCGCGCGTTCTGGCTGTCCGCCGCCAGCACGCAAGTCGAGAATTGCGTCGACGGCTTCAAGACGCTCGCGCCCTCCGCGACATTCCAGCCCGCATTCGTGCATCTCGAGGTAAGCCCCTCCCCCCTTATTCCCGTCCCCTTCCCTCCGCCCCCGCTCCCCCTGTCGCCCCACCCGCACCCGCCATAACAAAACGTAGCATTTGTAACACATTAAGGAACACGCCTTGTCTCATTGGTATCTGTTGCCTCCTATCCCGTCGCAGACCGTCGCGAACAAGGCGAGCGATACGCTGGAAGCCGTCGTCGCCATCGCCAAGAAGGCTGCGGCCGGCCCACCCGAGTTGGGTCGCAAGCTCGCGTCGTCCGAGCCCGCTGATGTCGCACGAGGCGCCAAGTGGCTGGATGACGACTTTGTCGCACAGCTGCGACAGCTTCAGGCGGAGTTGAACGCCCTGGGCGACGCTGTTCACGACCAAGTCGCACGGCGGGAGCTGCGACACCGCGACGATGACGACGATGATGACGACGATGACGACAAGGATAAGAAGGACAAGAAGGATAAGAAGAGCAAGAATAAGAACAAGGGCAGCAGCGGCGGCAGCAGCAGCAGCAAGAGCAAGAAGGACAAGAACAAGAGCAAGGGGAAGAGCAAGAAGGGCAGCAGCGCGAAACCCGCCTCTGGTCCTATTCGCGCGAGCAAGGGACTGAAGGCCAACGCCGTCGTGAAAGGGAAGATCCAGTCCGCGATTGACGCCGCGCCCGGCGGCAGCCAATACGTAATCTACATCCCCGCCGGCACGTACCGTGAGCAAGTCGTTATAGACACCCCCGATATTATCCTTATTGGGGCCGGCGCCGGCGCTACAGTGATCACGTACGACGAAAGCTACGGCAGCGGGTCGAGCACGTTCGACTCGGCGACGGTCGGCGTGAACAGCGACCGTTTTGTCGCATTCGGAATCAAATTCGTGAACACGGCCGGCCCGGAGAACCACCAGGCTGTAGCGTTCCGCGCTACGGGCGACCAGTCGGCGGCGATCGACTGCGCGTTCGAAGGCTCGCAAGATACGCTGTACGTGGACGCGGGGCGGCAGTTCTACTCCAACTGCTACATCGGCGGCACGCAGGACTTCATATTCGGCGACGCGGCCGCCGTCATTGAGAAGGCGAAAATCCAGCTGCATCCCAGCAAGTCGTTCATCACGCTCACCGCGTCGGGCCGCGCCAAAGACACGCCGACAGGGATCGTGATTCGCGACTCGGTGGTGAGCGCGGACAAGGGCGCGGCGAAGGCGTACCTGGGGCGGCCGTGGAAGAAGTGCGCGTTCACGGTGTTGGTGAACGTCGTGCTGCCGGCCGTCATCCAGCCGGACGGCTGGCTGTCGTGGAACGAGGGCAGCTGCATGTTCCTCGCGGAGGCTGGCAGCAAGGGCCCGGGCGCAAAGGGGTCGCGCGCCGACTGGGTGGACCCTGGGATCATCTCCAACGGCGCCTCCTACACTGCTGCCGCCTTCGCTGAAGTCAACTCGTGGCTTGTGCTCTCTTGAAACCGTTCCACACCGCTCTGTACTGCTTGTGACCGTAGAGAACGGGATTCTCTAGGAGGGCGTCAGTCTTGGAATCAGGACACGTGACTGTAGGGAATGTGCTTGTAGGCGCGGCATGGGTTCAGGTGGGTCCTGCTGCTATGGGCGCTAACTTATTAGGCCAGGAAGGAAATGTGAGGAGAATGCTAGGGCAAGGACAAAGCAAGAAGCCTTGGTAGTGCAAGAGAAGTTGCTCGAAGGGCCGGAGTAGAATTGCTAGAAGCTCTTGTAGCTTAGGCAAGGGGTTTGCTAGTACTGTGTTTGTGAACAATAAGCAAGCTTAGAAGTGCTCAATGCATTTTCTCCTTTAAACCCTGCTGCCTCACGTGCTCACCCCTTTCCATTCAACAGCCTCAGTTGCTTTCTTTCCGTTTCCCATCCCTGCCCTTTCTCTCTGTTTCTCAACCCAGCCCTTTCTCTCAGTTTCCCGCCCCAGTCCATTCTCAATCTCTCTCTCTCCCACCCCAGTCCTTTCCCTCTGATTCCCAACCTGGCCTTCTCAATCTGTTTCCTAACCCAGTCCTTTCTCTCTCTTTCTCCCAACACAATCCATTCTCCATGTTTCTCAACCCAGCCTTTTCTCTTTGTTTCCCACCCCAGTCCTTCCTCTCTGTTTCCCAGCCTAGGTATTTCCCTCTGTTCCCCAACTCAGCACTTGCTCTCTCTTTACTTGGGTTCTTTCTTGCTGTTTCCCACCCACCCTAGTCCTTCCATCCTAATGCCTCACATACTCATTTCTTTCCATCTTGCTGCCTCACATGCTCATCCTTTCAAATCCGGCTGCCACGGCCTCACAGTTGCAATCTGACTCATTTCTTGCATCCTCATCCCCTCCAGCCCTTCCAATCAAATGATTGTGTGGGATGCAATCAGACCCAACTCCCTCACATACTCATCCCTTCCAGTCACATTCCCTCGCATACACATCCCTTTCAGTCACATTCCCTCATATACTCATCCCTTCGTCACATTCCCTCGCATACACATCCCTTTCAGTCACATTCCCTCACATACTCATCCCTTCCAGTCAGGGCCTCAGATTGGTTTTTGTCAACACTTTCTGGTCAGTGTTAGTACAAAAAAAAAAAACTTTCTGTCAGGGTCGTTGTGTGAAAACACCCTGATAAATCAGTGTGGTCTCTGGGAAAAAACTTTTTCATCAGAGTTGATAATTGACACGCTGATTGAATCATTACATTTTAGTTCAGCAAGCGAACACCATTAACAATCGCATACAACCACTACTACTAATACCACATCGCATCCTCATCATCACCACCGTCAGCTGCACCTACATCCTCCTCTTCATCTAGGTCTACAGGGTTGGCCTGGTCTCCTGCCTCTGCCTCCTCCTTCCCCCGACGCCTCCTATCTGCCTCCTGCCTGGAGATGTTGCAGGTGTTGAGCGGCTTCCGCTTCTTGTAGTTACGCCAGATCTCGACTATTTCGTCCCAGTTGGGCTTGTAACGGAGTAGGGACATGCACATTAAGTCACTAAGCCGCGCATCTTTGAGGCTGCCGCGCTGCCAGGACTTAATGACGTTCTGCCGCGAGAAGCCGCGCTCGCATTCGACTGTGCTCAACGGCAGGACCGCCACCGCCACCCACAGCCGCACCAGGTTCGGGTAGTGCTGCTGCCAGTCGTCCGTCTTAAGCATGGCGGTAAGACCAGTGTGGAATCCTCGCTCACCCTTCGGTGCACGTGAAAGGACGGGGATTAGCAGTCGCACTTCCTTGACTGCTTTTTTCTTGTCGACACCTGCAGTTAGAAAAACAAGAACGGATATGGAAACATAGTGGTTGATAAGAAATCCGACATGACACAAGGATGGAGATGCACGGCATGCACACATAAGGCATCGGGCTCACCAGGTACGATCTCCTCGCACTCTTCCGCCCGGAAGAGAGTGATCAGCGCCTCAAGATGCTCCTGACACTTCGCTTGGCGCTCGTGCGTGCCGTGCGGCCAATTGTCGGGGGTGAACAAGCTCACGCCCGAGAGCTTGTCGAGGTCGCCCAACCGATCCAGGAGGTTGGCCACGATGAGCTCAGCGAACTCGGTGCAGATGTCGATGCATGCGTCTTGGTGCCCAGGTCCAGGGTAGTCGTCAAGCTTTTCCTCATGCAGTATGAACGTGAAGGTGCATGCCTGCCCGTCGGAGTCGCTGCCCTCGATGCAGACTTCCCGCTTGTCTTCAGGGCCGTGCTTCTCAAGCCATGGTGAGAGCCTTGGAGTGAGCCCTCCGCCAAACTCGTCCCCGCAGTCGACGTAACGGGCCTCTAGATGTCCAGTAGTACGGCGGATCTGCGTGTGCACAGCTGAGAGATCGAGCTGTGGGGGATGGAATGGAAGCAAGGTGGAAGTAATTAGGCGCCAGATTTTATAAGACACACCAGTTAAAATACAGGACAGAACGCATAGACAATGGCCATGCAAGTCTAGCCTACGTGGACGCACCTCTCGTCGCTGGAACGTCCTACTCAGGACGTTCATCTGGTCAAGCACGTCGGCAAGGAAGAACAGGAGAAAGTGGAACCGGAACGACGTCACCACCTTGTACAGCTTGTCATTCCACTCCTTCAACATCGTGATGACTGTCGGCAGGACCGCCACAAACCTGGCGATGGCATCACCACGTGATAGCCACCGTACACTGTGGATTCCTTGCAGCTCCAGAAAAGTCTCGGTGAAAACCTCTTGGAGGTCCTTGAAGCGCTGATGCCATGGACCCGAACGGCCCAGATGCTCGGCGATGGCACGGACCGTGTTGTCGATCATGTTGAAGACAGGCAAGCTCTCGGCAGCATCCTTAGCGGCAAGGGCTTCCCTGCGGCAAACACACAGGGACAGTGTATTAGAACAAGAGAGTAGCAGGATAATCACCAAACAAATCAGTCAACTCAAAGGAGCAGGAACAAACACCAAACAAATCAATCAAAACATAGGAGCAGGATCTTAACTTACCGGTGTGCAATACAATGACAAGAGACGAGGTGCGGTATGCGAAGTCGAAGCCTTGCAACCAAGCCCGACCGTGCTCCCATCATCACGGACGCACCGTCCGTGCTGATGCCCACGATGCGTCTCAGGTCAACACCAGTCGCCTGCAGGTGGGACAGCAACAACTGCAACAGCGAAGCCGCATCCGCCTTGTCAACCGTCAGCAGAGCCATGAACTCGCAGGCGAGGCGTGAGTTGCGAATGAACGTGACGAACAAGATGAGGTGTTTGCCTCTGCAGCGATCGGTGCTCTCATCGCATGAGATGCCGATGTAGGGACTTGCCAGGATCTCCTCGAGCTGTGTTGTTTGCAGCCACGTTGCCATAGACTGAGTCAGCTCCCCGAATCCATTCCTGACAGGCAAAGAAGAAGATGTAGGTTAGCCCATGCCATCACAAGAAAAACAGGGCAATCAAAAATTGGAAAAGGACTTACGTGGTGTAGTACGTCCCGTATCCCTTTTTTGGGAATCCGGGGACTCCCTTCTCAGCCATGTAGCGGACCAATCCCACCCACAGATCCATTGGTGCATCTTGCCTGCTGACAAAGAGTAGGGCATCCATCAGATTCACCACTCGGACCTTCTCGCTGTCGTGCGCCAGTGGATGCTCATCAATCCGCGGCTGCCTCGTCGCGCCAACGAGCTGATCCTGCCGTTGTTTCGCGAGCTTGTGCTTGTTGGTGGCTTGGTGACGCGTGAATGCCTGCTTTTGAACATCGACTGCCCCTTCGGTGCACTTGCCCGTCTTGCCAGTCAATCCTGAATGATCTGTACACACAGAACACTTGAAAGCAGGGTGACCAGTTGAAGTCTTGACAAGCTGCAACCAGGCAAATTGACCTTGCCAGCGTGATTTGAACCTATCAAGAGCAATGGCATACAGCTCCTCGGGAGTAGCTGAGGGCTGGTTCGAGGCTGCAGCTTCGAGTACAGGCGGAGTGGGCATGTTGGTGGGTGCTGATGGTGGCGCAGATGAGGGGCGAATGAAGTTCAACTTCGTCTGGACAAGCCGAGCAGCCGGCGACACCGATGCAGCTGCGTGAGGGTGAGATGCAGGTGGAACGGGCCGACCGGCAGGGGACGCCGCTTCGTGTGTAGCTGGTTGCGTTGCGGGTGGAACGGGCCGACCTGCAGGGGACGCCGCTTCGGGAGCAGCTGGTTGCGATGCAGGTGGAACGGGTCGAGAGGACGGGGACGCCATCTCAAAACCTGGTGGAAGAGATGGAGATGTGTCCATAGGAGAAGCCGGGGACGGTGCTGCTGGTGTTGACGGCTCGACATGTACCGTAGTGGGTACAGTGCCGGTGACATCGGCTGGCGTTGCGGTGTTAATAACTGGGGCGACAATTGAGTCAGGTGGGGTGGAAGTGACGGTGGGAACAGCCGTAACTGAAGTAACGGGCGGATTCTTGCTACCAGGTGGGATGGTTGCTTTAGAGAGCGAACACAGCAACAGGTCTAGACCCGTGCGTGCAATCTCGATTTCTATGTCGTCAGCATCGTCGTCGGCAGACGCACCATCAACGGGTCCAGCCATGGCGGGAGTATGGACGAGAGATGGAGGGTGGAGTGGAGGAGAGTCAGCTGAGAAACAGCGGGGAGAACGAAGCTCACCTAATCTAACACGGCGCTCAAGAATGGGGTGAAAGGGATGGGGAAGGGAGGGTCACCACACCTCGTTGGTGATTGGTTGGCACCCTCAAACAAAAGCCACCATGCAGGCGTGGATGGTCCCCTATGGGCCATCCACGAAATGGGATGTACGTGCCCTTGTTTCCTGCACGATTCCACAGCGTCACGAGTTTCGACGGTGACGCAGTGGAATCTTGCCAGCACTGGTCATGTGATTGGGCACGGTGTGTGATTACCTGAAACTGCCCAATCACATGCAAGCTTGAGAGATGATGGCGACAACACATCAAGACTGGTACGTGTGTGGATACAGTAAAGATGCCATTTACCGTGATTGACGGTGACGGCGGAATGGCGGGAAATTTTTTTTTTTCCAGATCAACTGAATCTAGGCATTTTCGCATCTACACCTGTACCCTCTACTGTATGAATCGATTCAGGGTCCCCAAGCAAAAACACACTGGAAAATCAGGCCTAGTACGAAAAAACACGCTGGAAAATCAGGATAGGCATAGGAAAAAAAACTTTCTCATCAGCGCAGGGTCCAAAAAACACCCTGAAAATCAATGTTCAAAGCCCAAATCAGGGAAAAATTCCTGCAATCTGAGGGCCTGCTTCCAGTCACATTTGTCAGAATGTGATGGTTGTCTAGCCTGCAGTGGGGTACTCTATAGCGAGTACAGCCCTTCTAGGGTTTGCTATATGTATCCCTATGCTTGTTAGTGAAAACCCTTCTTGCCTGTTTCTCGTTTTGGCCTAGCATTTTGACATGCTATCAGAGCGGGTCGACCCTCCTGGGTCGATCCTGTGGGTGGGCCCGCCACCTAACTGCTTCCGCTGCTGTTCTGCTTCTCGCGCGCCTCGGGCGCGCGCCGTCTTCTTCCTGCCGCGCGCTCCGCGCGCGGCGAAAAATTTTAGGGTTTTTCATCCCGCCGTGCGCTCGGGGCGTACGGCGGTTTTCTGCCCGCCGTGCGCCCCGAGGCGCGCGGCGGTTTCCTGCCCGTCGTGGCGCCCCCGGGGACCTGCGCGCTGCCCCCCGTCGTCCTCCTCCCGTCGCCTCGTCGCGGCGCCCTGGGGGCCCGCGCGCCGCCCCCTCCCGTCGCCTCGTCGCGGCGCCCTGGGGGCCCGCGCGTCCCCCCCCTCCCGTCGCCTCGTCGCGGCACCTTGGGGGCCCGCGCGTCCCCCCCCTCCCGTCGCCTCGTCGCGGCACCTTGGGGGCCCGCGCGCCGCCCCCTCCCGTCGCCTCGTCGCGGCGCCTTGGGGGCCCGCGCGCGGCCCCTCCCGTCGCCCGTCGAGCCGCCCTCGGGGGCCCGTGCGCGGCCCCCCTCCCGTCACCCGCCGTGGCGCCCTCGGGGGGCCCGCGCCCTGCTTCTTCGTGGCGCCCAGGAGATGGCCACCCCGCCGCCTCCCTTTCCCTCCGTGAACCGCCCCTGCTGTTTCCCGTGCTCCTGCCTGCGTTAGGGTTTGGGGGTGGCGGGCATGGGGGTGACCGGTGTGGGTAACCTGCAGCTCCTCCTCCTCCTCCGTCTCCCACTGCTGCAGCTACCGCTGAGGGGGGTGGGTGTGTGGGAGCCGAGGGTTTAGGGTTTAAGGGGGGTGACGTGGGAGTGGAGCTAGGGGTGCAGCAGGGGGTGTGTGGAAAGGAGGTGGGACTGTTTGGGGAGGCTGAGAGGAGGTAGCCGACTTGTCGTCCGCAGCGCCTGAAGTCCAGGGAGCCACGACCCCCTGTGGCCTGAGTAGTCCGGGGCTCTGCGCCCGGTAGCCACAGTGTGAGCACTCCTGGTAGTCCAGAGAGCCACGACCCCCTGTGGCCTGAGTAGTCCGGGGCTCTGCGCCCGGTAGCTACAGTGTGAGCACTCCTGGGAGCACAGTGAGCCAGCTGCGTCTGTCGCCGTGTAGTCCGGGTTTAGCCTGGTAGCGACAGTGCTGCGCACTCCTGCTGCCCGTGTGTCTGCAGCTTCGGCCGTCGCCTCCCATCTTCTCGCCCCTACAGTTTCTCCTCCTCCTCACGTGCCCCCTGTGATAGCCTCTAGCTTGGCTTATAATTGTGAACCTACTGCTCTGCCTGCTTGCTGTGTTGATTGTACCCCACTTTGACTATGGGGGTTGTCAGAATATTATGCTCTAGCCTGTAGTGGGGTGCTCTATAGCGAGTACAACCCTTCTAGGGTTTGCTATTTGTATCCCCATTCTTGCTAGTGCAAACTCTCCTTTGCTCATTTCTCTCTTGCCTAGCTAGGGTTTACCTAGCTATGGCTCATGATTCTAGCTCCTATTTTGACATGCTATCAGAGCGGTTACGCTCCTGGCCTGTGGGCCCGCCTGCTTCCGCTGCCTTCCTGTGTGTCGCGCGTCCCGTGGCGCGCGATGTTCGTTTTTTCTTCCCGCCGCGCGCTCGGGGCGCGCGGCGGTTTTCTGCCCGCCGTGCGCCCCGAGGCGCGCGGCGGTTTCCCACCGTCGAAGCGCCCCCCGTCGCCCGTCGAAGCGCTCCCCCCCGTCGCCCGTCGAAGCGCCCCCGTCGCCCGTCGGAGCGCCCCCCGTCGCCCGTCGAAACGCCCCCGTCGCCCGTCGAAGCGCCCCTGGGACCCGCGCGCGGCCCGTACAGCCCGCGCGCGGCCCGGGCAGCCCGCGCGCGCCTCGTCCGGCCTGCGGCAGGCCCGTGCGCGCGCCTCGTCCGTCCCCCGAGCTTCTGCCGGCGCCCCACCCCCGCTACTGCCCGCGTTCCTGTGTTAGGGTTTGGGGGTGGAGGGTATGGGGGTGCCGTGAGTGTGAGCCGTCCCCTGCTCCTCCTCCTCCTCCGTCTCCCACTGCTGCAGCTGCCGCTGAGGGGGGTGGGTGTGTGGGGAGCCGAAGGAGTGGTGTTAGAGGGGTGACGTGGGAGTGGAGTTAGGGGTTGCAGCAGGGGGTGTGTGTTGGGGGGTGTGGGACAGTTGGAGGAGGTTGGGTGGAGGCAGCCGTCGTGTCGTCTGCAGCGCCTGTATTCCGGGGTTCTGATAGCCACCGGTAGCTCAGAGAGCCGGTTGCACCTGTCGCCCGTGGGTCCGTTGCTCCTGTCGCTGCTGATCAGACGCAGAGCCTGTTACTCCTGTATTCCGGGGCCCTTGCTCCCGGTAGCCACTAGAGCTGCACCAGAGCCGTCTGTTGCCCGTGTGTCTGCAGCTTCAGTCGTCGCCTCCACTCCTCTCTCCCCTCGCCAGCCCTCCTCCTCCTCACTTGCCCTCTGTGACCACCTCTAGCTTTGCTCATAATTGTGAACTTTAAACTATTGCTTCTTGAACTTGTGCTCAGAATGTGTGGTGACATTGTGATCCACCCTGAGCTTGTACTGCTTTGCTTGCTCTGCTGATTACACCCCACTTTGGCTATGGGGGTGTGTCAGAATATTATGCTCTAGCCTGTAGTGGGGTGCTCTATAGCGAGTACAACCCTTCTAGGGTTTGCTATTTGTATCCCCATTCTTGCTAGTGCAAACTCTCCTTTGCTCATTTCTCTCTTGCCTAGCTAGGGTTTACCTAGCTATGGCTCATGATTCTAGCTCCTATTTTGACAGGGGTGTGTCAGAATGTGATGTTTGTCTAGCCTACAGTGGGGTACTCTATAGCGAGTACAGCCCTTCTAGGGTTTGCTATATGTATCCCTATGCTTGTTACTGAAAACGCTTCCTCTTTGCCTGTTTCTCGTTTTCGCCTAGCCTTTCTCGTTTTCGTTTTTTTGCCTTTCGTTTTCTAGCCTCTCGCATACACATCCGTTTCAGTCACATTCCCTCACATACTCATCCCTTCCAGTCACATCCCCTCGCATACACATCCGTTTCAGTCACATTCCCTCACATACTCATCCCTTCCAGTCACATTCCCTCGCATACACATCCCTTTCAGTCACATTCCCTCACATACTCATCCCTTCCAGTCACAATCCCTCGCATATATATCCCTTTTAGTCACATTCCCTCACATACTCATCCCTTCCAGTCACATTCCCTCGCATACACATCCCTTTCAGTCACATTCCCTCACATACTCATCCCTTCCAGTCACATTCCCTCACATACTCATCCCTTCCAGTCACATTCCCTCACATAAGTTGCCAAATACGCTTAGGACACTTTGCGTTTAGCGGGTATACGCTAGCGTGTACACGCTACATGCTAAACGCAAGCGAATACGCTGTACGCAATCGGAAAAATTTTAGGGCTGCCCGAAAAAAATCACCAATCAGATGCGGATTTTCTTGGTGAGCATTTCGCCAAAGTCGAAATGCAAATCTGTGGTCTAGGCAAACGGGAATTCGAATTTCCCAGGCAGATCTGGCAAATCGAAGGTTGGATTTCAGATTGCATTCCTGGCCGGACACCATCCGAAGTTTGGACACCTTTAGCGGTTTTTGAATGTTGTAAGCCAACTCCCCCTGAATCTCTCAGCGGAAACGGGTCGTCGGAGCCGACGACCCTCCGACGACCCGACGACCTGCTGCCCCGGGCAGAAAAAAACTAAAACCCCATCGGATGGCATGCCATCCGAGGGAGGCATCAACCCTAAATCCGTGCCTCCCTGCGTTTAGGGTGTGTTAGAATCTAGCAGCAGGAATGAGTTGGATTGAAACAGAGTTGGGTACATATGCTAACCCTAACATTGGGTTGTACCCTTTATGGGCTACCCCACTACAGCCTACACAAGCATATAAATTATACAGCTTGACACACCCCCATAGGCAAAGTGGGGGAGAACAAGGGGTCACAAGACCAGTCACGAAACACAGAACGAGCTCAGGGTGGATCACAACGTCACCACACAAACTGAGCACAAGCAAAGGGCCACAAGGCCAGTCCACATGCAGAGATATATATAAGCAACAAGAGCAGTACAGTGATCAATACCTAGCAAGAGCAAGCATGCAGGTATAAATATAGAGCACAGTACACACAAAAGACTACAGCAAGTGTGGAAACGTAGGCACAAGGCCTAACAAAGTACAAAAGCGCTGATGATCACCAGACGGAAGTGCCTTGGTGAATATATCAGCAGTGTTGGCCCGAGTGGCCACGTGTGCAAGACGAAGCTGACCACGCTGCTGCAACTCTCGAGCCAGGAAGTAACGCAGAGCGATGTGCTTCGTTCTGTGCTCTAGTCTGTGCTCCTCACACAAGGCAATGGCAGCCTTGTTGTCGACGTACAGAACTGGAGGAGAACGAGGCCGCTCTCCCAGGTCGGTCAGCAGGTAGGTGAGCCAGCGTAACTCCTGAGCAGCCATGGCGGTGGCGTAGATCTCAGCCTCACAACTGGAGCTGAGAACAGAAGAAGAGCGAGTAGAACGCCAAGAAACAGAGCCACAGCCAAGGCTGAAAGTGTAACCCTGTGACGACCGCTGCGTAGCCTGGTCGTCAACCCAAGAAGCGTCTGAGTGCCCAGTGAGGACCACCTCTCGCCGTCCTCCAAGCACGAGCCCCATGCCTGATGTACTGCACAAGTAGCGCAGTACCCTCTTCGCAGCATCCCAGTGCACCTTTCGGTGCCGACCAGGAGCCACGTAGCGAGCCAGAAGGCCAAGAGGGTACGCAAGGTCAGGACGAGTGCAAGTCATCAGGTACATGAGGCAGCCCACTAGCTCTGGGTAAGGACCACTCGGCTCTACGGACTCATCCGAAGGCAGAGCTGAGAGCGAGTGACCTATAGCCAGAGGAGTGGCCTGTGCTGAGGACCAGGTGAAGCCGAAGCGCTGAAGGACCTGCTGCACCATGTGTGACTGAGTCAGTGTGATGGTGCGGCGTGCTCGGTCCCGGGTGATCTGCAAGCCAAGGTAGCTACGCAGCTCACCCAGGTCTATGCACGTGTGTCTCTTCTGCAGCTCGGACTTCACCAGGGCGAGGGCCTCCGGCAGTGTCAGCTGTAGCGAAGACCAAGTCGTCGACGTACACGAGGATATAGAACGGCGGCAGCGAAGTGTCGGTGCGTAGAAACAGTGAAGGGTCAGCAGTCGAAGGCGCAAACCCAAGAGCCGCAAGGGTAGTCCTCAGTGTGTCGTGCCACTCACGGGGTGCCTGGCGGAGACCGTAGACTGGCCGCCGGAGGCTCCACTGGGTACCAGGAGGGAACGACCCAGTGAAGCCAGGTGGGCGGCGCAGCTAGATCTCCTCGTGCAGGCTGCCCTGTAGGAAAGCTGTGCTGAAGTCAAGGGAGTGAAGCTCGTAGTCACGCTGAGCGGCAACGTGCAGCAGCACCCGAAGAGTAGTCATCTTCGGGGTGGGGGAGAAGGTCTGGAAGAAGTCAACTCCCTCTCGCTGACTGAAGCCTCGAGCAACGTAACGCGCCTTGAAGACAGGCGGAGAACCTGGCGGCCGCTTCACCCTGAAAATCCACATGCCATCGACGATGTTCGCCCCAGGAGGGGGAACCTCATCGACGTAAGTGCCTGTGGACTTCCAGGATGCCATCTCTGCGTCCATGGCTGCCTGCCACTGAGAGGAGTAGGGACCTGCGATCGCCTCAGCGTAAGAGCGCGGTGTGGGGATGTCTATAGCATCCGGGTCTCCCTCAGGGGCAAGCAGCATGGCCACGAGATGAGGCGCAGCGGCTGCAAGACACTCAAGGTCCTCGTGCCTGTCCTCAAGGACGTCCGTGCCAAGAGCACACTCACCCCCGACGGACGGAGGACAGACAGACTCAGACTCAGCAACAAGACTAGCAGCGTAGTCTAGACGACAGGCAGCAGCAAAGTCAACAAGCTCAGCGACCAGGGCAGACGCAGCAGCAGACTCAAACGACGGGTCAGTGACAACAGTGGCTAGCAGATGCGTGACAGTAGGGTGCTCAGCACGAAACCGGTCAGACTCAGGGTCCGCGACGTCAGGCAAAGAGGACGCAGGGGGAGACGGAAGAGGAGTACGCTCCGGAGTAGGAGACCGACGCAGGGCTACAAGGGGTGTGCCGGGGACAGCCGGCTGACGCGGACGAGGAACACGACGACCAGATTGACTAGGACGAACAGGCAAGACAGGACACGACGCAGGCTCACGACGCTCAGCAAGACTACCTGTCTGCTCAGCGAGTGGTACACACGGCGCTGCAGTCTTCGGAGTGGTGCTCCTGGTGCTGCGGACCCTGGGGGTGGCGCTGCTGCTGGTGCTGCGGACCCGCCTGGTGGAGCTGCTGCTGGTGCTGAGGACTCGGACGTTGGAGCTGCTGCTGGAGCTGAGGACCCGGGCGGTGGCGCTGCTGCTGGTGCTGAGGACCCGGACGGTGGAGCTGCTGCTGGTGCTGAGGACTCGGACGGTGGAGCTGCTGCTGGAGCTGAGGACCCGAGCGGTGGCGCTGCTGCTGCTGCTGAGGACCCGGGCGTTGGAGCTACTACTGGTGCTGAGGACCCGGCCGGTGGAGCTGCTGCTGGTGCTGTGGACCCGGACGCTGGAGCTCCTACTGGTACTGAGGACCCGGCCGCTGGAGTCTCCTCTGCTTCTGGAGACGCTGCGCGGCCGCGACCGTACTTCGTACCACTCCTTCAGCAGGTTCTTGGGCACGCTCCTCCTCCTTGTCCTCCTCCCTCCGTAGAGTGTCCTCCGCCTGTCCAGCCGCAGTCACAGTTACTGCCTACCTCGCCTCTCCCTGCTCCCTCTCCTTACACTGGTCCCACAGGAGGTCTTACAGAGCGTCGTGAGCCTGAGTCTCGTCCTGCGTCGCCTGTTCGTCCTGCTCGCACTGGTAGTCGTGTCCGTCGTGAGCGTCCTCCTCCTGTCCCAGGCACTCACTACATGACTCTGCGTCCCTCTACTGCTCCTCAGCGTGTCCCTCTACCGTCTCCTCCTACGTCCTCTTTGCCTGACGTTCCGGACCCTGAGTCTGACCGGTATCGTGCTGAGCACCCTACTGTCACGCGTCTCCTCACTACTGTTGTCACTGACCCTACCTTTGAGTCCTCGGCTGCGTCTGCTCTGGTCGCTGAGTTGGTTGACTTTACTGCTGCCTGTCGTCTAGACTACGCTGCTAGCCTTGTTGCTGAGTCTGCGTCTGAGTCTGTCTGTCCTCCGTCCGTCGGGGGTGAGTGTGCTCTTGGCACGGACGTCCTTGAGGACAGACAGGAGGAGTTCCAGTGTCTTGCTGCTGCTTTGCCCCGTCTCGTGTCCTTGCTAGTTGCCCCTGAGGGAGACCCGGATGCACCAGACATCCCGACCCCGCGCACTTACGCTGAGGCGATGGCGGGTCCCTACTCCTCTCAGTGGCAGACAGCCATGGACGCCGAGATGGCTTCCTGGAAGTCCACACGCACCTACGTCGACGAGGTTCCCCCTCCTGGGGCGAACATCGTCAGTGGCATGTGGATTTTCAGGGTGAAGCGGCCGCCGGGTTCTCCGCCTGTCTTCAAGGCGCGTTACGTGGCTCGAGGCTTCAGTCAGCGAGAGGGAGTTGACTTCTTCCAGACCTTCTCCCCCACCCCGAAGATGACCACTCTTCGGGTGCTGCTGCACATAGCCGCTCACCGCGACTACGAGCTTCACTCACTTGACTTCAGCACTGCTTTCTTGCAGGGCAGCCTGCACGAGGAGATCTGGCTGCGCCGCCCACCTGGCTTCACTGGGTCGTTTCCTCCTGGTACCCAGTGGAGGCTTCAGCGGCCGGTCTACGGTCTCCGCCAGGCTCCGCGTGAGTGGCACGACACACTGAGGACTACACTTGCGGCTCTTGGGTTCGCGCCTTCTACAGCTGACCCGTCGCTGTTCCTGCGCACCGACACTTCGCTGCCACCGTTCTACATCCTCGTGTACGTCGACGACTTGGTCTTTGCCACTGCTGACACTGCAGGACTCGCCTACGTGAAGTCGGAGCTGCAGAGGAGACACACGTGCACAGACCTGGGTGAGCTGACAAGCTATCTTGGCTTGCGGATCACCCGGGACAGAGCATGGCGCACCATCACCCTGACTCAGTCACACATGGTGCAGCAGGTTCTCCAGCGCTTCCGCTTCACGTACTCCTCGCCTCAGTCCACTCCTCTGCCTACCGGTCACTCGCTCTCAGCTCTGCCTTCGGATGAGTCCGTAGAGCCGAGTGGCCCGTATCCAGAGCTTGTGGGCTGCCTCATGTACCTGATGACCTGCACTCGACCTGACCTTGCATACCCTCTTAGCATCCTTGCACGCTATGTCGCTCCTGGCCGTCACAGGAAGGAGCACATGGATGCCGCTAAGAGGGTGTTGCGCTACTTGTGCAGTACGTTGGGCATGGGGCTTGTGCTTGGAGGGCGAGACCGAGTTGTTCTCACTGGACACTCTGACGCTTCTTGGGCAGACGACCAGGCCACTCAGCGGTCGTCTCAGGGTTACACCTTCAGCCTTGGCTCTGGCTCAGTTTCTTGGCGCTCTACACGCTCTTCTTCTGTTCTCGGCTCCAGTTGCGAGGCTGAGATCTACGCTACAGCCATGGCTGCCCAGGAGCTACGCTGGCTGACCTACCTGCTGACCGACCTCGGAGAGCCGCCTCGTTCTCCTCCAGTACTGTACGTCGACAACAAGGCTGCCATTGCCTTGTGTGAGGAGCACAGACTGGAGCACAGAACGAAGCACATCGCCCTGCGGTACTTCCTTGCTCGTGAGCTGCAGCAGCGCGGTCAGCTTTGTATTCGCTACGTGGCCACTGAGGCCAACACTGCTGATGTGTTCACCAAGGCGCTTCAGCCTCGTGACCATCAGCGCTTCTGCACTCTACTAGGCCTTGTGCCTACTGGACCTCACTTACTTACCTCTTGACTTTGCTTGTACTGTGATCTATATATATATCTATACCTGCATGTTTACTCTTGCTAGGTTGTGATCACTGTATCTCTTGTTCTGTTATAAACCTGCATGTGAACTGGTCTTGTGACCACTAGCTTGTGCTCGGAATTTGTGTGGAATCCTTGAGATCCACCCTGAGCTTGTTGTTGCCTTGCTTTGCCTTGACTGGTCTTGTGACCCCTAGGTCTCCCCCACTTTGCCTATGGGGGTGTGTCAAACATTATACATGTTGTATTTGTGTAGGCTGTAGTGGGTTAGCCTATAGGGGGGTCACAACATTAGGGTTTCATATTTGTACTCACAATCCTTGCTAGTTCATCATTCCAGTCCGTTATTTCTGACACAAAAGACGGGCCCTCTACAGGAATGACATAATAAAAGACCCCTGGTCCGGATAAAGGACCCAGGTGCTTGTACGCGGGGGGGGTCTTCTTGCCGGGAGATGACGGTACTCCACACTGTGAGTACACTCTACGCTACACGTATCAGTGCGTGTGAGGGAACACAGTGGACCGAGTCCACCCAACAAATACTTCAAGACTCGATTACTTCTGGGAAGCTGGTTTCGCGCATCCATGAGCCTTTAAAACTACGAGGTAGCTCTGGATTGAGACCTTCATTCGGAAACAAATAAAGAAACAGGTCAAAATGCAATCTCAGATCTACACACATTGAAACCCATCCCATCTACCGCATTGAACCCCATCTAATCTACAGACTCCAACTTGTCAAAATCGAAACCCCAACCTACCTCACGCTTCTTACCAGCCACCCCATCTCCTCGTCATTTCCTTTCCATTCCCGCATCCAAGCGCTATTGTCGCCTCCACCTCCCACCTCACCCACCTTTCGAAACCAGGAAAATGCTAGGTGACGCCTTAAAATAGGGGAGTACCTTTTTTTTGCCCTGCCCGGAAAAGTTTTTTCCCTGCCCGAAAAGTGTATGTCCAAATCGACTCCTACGCGGATAGCGTACATACGCTAGCGTATATACGATACGCGTATATACGCAATAAGCGTATTTGGCAACTCATCCCTTCCAGTCACATTCCCTCACATACTCATCCCTTCCAGTCACATTCCATCACATACTCATCCCTTCCAGTCAGATTCCCTCACATACTCATCCCTTCCAGTCATACACCCTCACATTCTCACCCCTTCCAGTCATATACCCTCACATTCTCATCCCTTCCAATCATGTCCCTCACATTCTCATCCCTTCCAGTCATATACCCTCACATTCACATCCCTTCCAGTCATATACCCTCACATTCTCATCCCTTCCAGTCACATACCCTCACATTCTCATCCCTTCCAGTCATATACCCTCACATTCTCATCCCTTCCAGTCATGTACCCTCACATTCTCATCCCTTCCAGTCACATACCCTGACATTCACATCCCTTCCAGTCATATTGCCTCATAATGCCCCCTGCCCTACAAAGTACTGGCGCCCATAGCAGCAGGATGGGAAGCGATGAGGGTTTGTTGGAGAATGACAGGAAGCATTTAGCATGTGGGTAAATCAGAGTGAAAGGGATGAGCATGTGGGCAGTGGGATGGGAAGGGATGAGCATGTGGGCAGTAGGATGGCAAGGGATGAGCATGTGGGCACTAGGATGGGAAGGGACGAGCATGTGGGCAGTAGGATGGGAAGGGATGAGCCTGTGAGGCATTTGGATGGGAAGCGAAGAGCATGTGTTGCAGAATAACAGGAGGAATTGAGCCTGTGGGTAGATCCGAGTGAATAGGAAGGGAATGTGATATGAGGCAATACGATTGGAAGGGATGGAAAGGGGTGAGGAAGGCTATGAGGGAGTTGGATGGGAAGGGATGGGAAGGGACGAGGGATTATTCGAGGTCGTAGTGTTGAAAGGGATGGAATAGGATGGGAAGGAACGAGTATGAGAGGCATTAGTGTCAGAAACTAGCAGCAGGAATGATTGCATTGAACAGAAGCAGAGTACAAGTACTAACCCTAATTGGGTTGTACCCCTTATGGGCTACCCCACTACAGCCTACACAGCACAATATTCTGACACACCCCCATAGGCAAGGTGGGGGAGTACAAGCAGTCGCAGAAAAGCAAAGCAAGCTTAGGGTGGATCACGAAGTCACCACACAGTCAGAGGACAAGCAAATGGCCACAAGGCCAGTTCACATGCACAGTTATATAAAACAAAGCAAACAGTACAGTGATCACAACCTAGCAAGTGTAAGCATGCAGGTATATATATATATATATATATATATAGATCACAGTACAAGCAAAGTCACGCAGTGAGCAAGTGAGAAAACGTAGGCACAAGGCCTAAAGCAGTACAGAAACGCTGATGATCACCAGGCGGAAGTGCCTTGGTGAATATATCAGCTGTGTTGGCCCGAGTGGCCACGTAAGCAAGACGAAGCTAACCACGCTGCTGCAACTCTCGAGCAAGGAAGTAACGCAGAGCGATGTGCTTCGTTCTGTGCTCTAGTCTGTGCTCCTGACACAAGGCGATAGCGACCTTTTTGTCTACGTACAGAACTGGAGGAGAACGAGGCCTCTCTCCCAAGTCAGTCAGCAGGTAGGTGAGCCAGCGTAACTCTTGTGCAGCCATGGCTCCTGCGTAGATCTCAGCCTCACAACTGGAGCTGAGAACAGAAGACGAGTGGGTAGACCGCCAAGAAACAGAGCCGGAACCAAGGCTGAACGTGTAACCCTGTGACGACCGCTGTGTAGCCAGGTCGTCAACCCAAGAGGCGTCTGAGTGTCCAGTGAGGACAACTCGACCCTGTCCTCCAAGCACCAGCCCCATGCCCGATGTATTGCACAAGTAGCGCAGCACCCTCTTAGCAGCCTCCCAGTGCTCTCGCCGGTGTCTCCCAGGTGCAACGTAGCGAGCCAGGATTCTAAGAGGGTACTCAAGGCCAGGTCGAGTGCAGGTCATCAGGTATATGAGGCAGCCCACAAGCTCTGGATACGGGCCACTCGGCTCTACGAACTCGTCCGAAGGTGGAGTTGAGAGCGAGTGACCGGTAGGCAGAAGAGTGGACTGTAATGAGGAGAACTGGAAGCCGAAGCGCTGAAGGATCTGCTGCACCATGTGTGACTGAGTCAGGGTGATGGTGCGGCGTGCTCTGTCCCGGGTGATCTACAAGCCAAGATAGCTGCGCAGCTCACCCAGGTCAGTGCAGGTGTGTCTATTCTGAAGCTCCGACTTCACAAGGGCCAGCGCCTGAGTGTCAGCAGTGGCAAAGACCAAGTCGTCGACGCACACGAGGATGTAGAACGGCGGCAGCGAAGTGTCTGTGCGCAGAAACAGTGACGGGTCTGCAGTCGAAGGAGCAAACCCGAAAGCCGCAAGTGTCCTCCTCAGTGTGTCGTGCCACTCACGAGGCGCCTGGCGGAGACCGTAGACTGGCCGTCGGAGGCTCCACTTGGTACCTGCAGGAAATGACCCAGTGAAGCCAGGTGGGCGGCGCAGCCAGATCTCCTCGTGCAGGCTGCCCTCTAAGAAAGCGGTGCTGAAGTCAAGAGAATGAAGCTCGTAGTCACGCTGAGCGGCAACGAGCAGCAACGTGCAGCAGCACCCGAAGAGTGGTCATCTTCGGGGTAGGGGAGAAGGTCTGGAAGAAGTCAACTCCCTGCCGCTGACTGAAGCCTCGAGCAACGTAACGCGCCTTGAAGACAGGCGGAGAACCCGGCGGCCGCTTCACCCTGAAAATCCACATGCCATCGACTATGTTCGCCCCAGGAGGGGGAACTGCGTCGACGTAAGTGCCTGTGGACTTCCAGGATGCCATCTCTGCGTCCATGGCTATCTGCCACTGAGAGGAGTAGGGACCCGAAATCGCCTCTGCGTAAGAGCGCGGGGTCGGGATGTCCAGTGCATCCGGGTCTCCCTCAGGTGCAAGCAGCCAGGCCACGAGATGAGGTACAGTAGCCGAAGACACTCAAGGACGTCTGCCTCAAGGACGTCCTCGTGCCTGTCCTCAAGGACGTCTGTGCCAAGAGCACACTCACCTCCGACGGACGGAGGACAGACAGACTCAGACTCGGCAACAAGATTAGTGGTGTAGTCTAGACGACACGCAGCAGCAAAGTCCACCAGCTTTGCAACTAAGGCAGACGCAGCAGTAGACTCGAACAACGGGTCAGTGACGACTGTGGCCAGGAGACGCGTGACAGTGGGGCTGGCAGCACGAACCAACTCAGACTTAGGGTCTGGGACGTCAGGAAGAGAGGACGCAGGAGGAGACGGCAGGGGGACACGCTGCGGAACAGAGGAAGGACGAAGTGCCATAGTGTGAGTACCTGGCACAAGAGGAGGACGAGGACGGGGAACACGACGTGCACGACGAGCACAGTGAACAGTGCGAACAGGGGAGGCAGGACGAGACGCAGGCTCACGACGCTCTGTAAAGGAGACTGGTTGTTCAGTGTAACGAGGGGGGGCAGGCAGCGGTGAGTCTGGAGGAAGGGCAGTGGACGAAGGAAGACTAAGAACCTAACGGAGCACCGACTCCGGTGGTAGCGCGGACAGCTGCGGCGGCGGCAAGAAAAACGGGCGCTGCTGCACAGGGCCTCCAGCTCCAGCACCTCCAGCTCCAGTGCCTCCAGCTCCAGTGCCTCCAGCACCAGCGCCTACAGCTCTAGCACCTTCAACGCCAGTGCCTCCAGCGCCAGCGCCTTTAGCTCTAGGGCCTCCAGCTCCAGCGCCTCCAGCTCCAGTGCCTCCAGCTCCAGTGCCCCCAGCTCCAGTGGCTCCAGCTCCAGCATCTCCAGCTCCAGCGCCTCCAGCCGCAGCGCCTCCAGCTCCATCTCCTCCAGCTCCAGTGCCTCCATCTCCGGTGCCTCCAGCTCCAGTACCTCCACCGTCAGCGCCTCCAGCTCCAGCGCCTCCGGCTCCAGTGCCCACAGCGCCAGCATCTCCAGCGTCAGTGCCTCCAGCGCCAGCGCCTCTAGCTCCAGCACCTCCAGCTCCACTGCCTGCAGCTCCAGTGCCTCCAGCTCCAGCGCCTCCAGCTCCAGGGCCTCCAGCTCCAGTGCCTCCAGCGCCAGCGCCTCCAGCTCCAGTGCCTCTAGCTCCAGCGCCTCCAGCTCCCGTGCCTCCAGCGCCACTCCGAAGGCGGGTGCGCCGAGCAAACCACTCGCACAGCTGCTGTGGTGAGAGAGGTTCTCGCTTGCTAGACCGCTCCGGCGAGGCACCCGGAGGACCACCAGCAGACGCATCACGACTAGGCTCAGCACCCCCAGGCGCAGCACCCCCAGGCTCAGCACCCCCAGACGCAGCACCCCGAGGAGCTCCAGCGTCTCCAGCCGAAGCGCCTCCAGCTCCAGCGTCTCCAGCTCCAGGGCCGCCAGCCCCAGTGCCTCTAGCTCCAGTGCCTCCAACGCCAGGGTCTCCAGCTCCAGCGCCTCCAGCTCCAGAAGTGCCAATCTGAAGGCGGGTGCGCCGAGCAAACCACTCACGCAGCTGCTGTGGTGAGAAAGGCTCCCATCGGGTAGACGCAGTACCCCTAGGCTCAGCACCCCCAGGCTCAGCACCCCCAGGCTCCGTACCCTCTGGCTCAGCACCCCCAGGCTCCGCACCTGCAGGCTCAACACCCCGATCACCAACACCCCCAGCAGCACCAGAGTCACCAGTGACCTCGACAGGCTCAGCCAGGGGAAGTGGGTCTACTTGAGAGACACCTGAAGGAGCAGGACCCTGAGGGGGGAGGGGGTCTACCGGAGGGGGACCTGGCACGAGGAAGAGTGCGGGGGGGGGAGAGGGGCAGTGCGGTAGAGGAAGAGACGGTAGAATGGAACCGACTCGTTAAACGTGACGTCATGAGAGGACAGAACACAACGCGTGGTGGGGTGGTAAAACTGCCAGCCAGGCGCGTCAGTGGGAAAGCCAAGGAAGATGCAGGGAATGGTGCGGGAGGAGAGCTTGTCCGCGGAGGTATCGCGGACAAAGGCACGAGAGCCCCAGACCCGGAACACCGACGCATCGCCAACCTCTCCCGTCCAATGCAGTGTAGGCTAGGTTTCCGGCAAGGAAAGACAGGGCGAGAGGTTGACCTGATGCACCAAGTACCGGACCGCAAACGGCCACAGAAAATGGGGAGCAGCCGCATGGATCAAGGAGGTACGAGCCACCTCCATGACTAAGCCAATGCGAGCGCGGCTTCTCGCGGCAGAACGTCATTAAGTCCTGGCAGCGCGGCAGCCTCAAAGATGCGCGGCTTAGTGACTTAATGTGCATGTCCCTGCTCCGTTACAAGCCCAACTGGGACGAAATAGTCGAGATCTGGCGTAACTACAAGAAGCGGAAGCCGCTCAACACCTGCAACATCTCCAGGCAGGAGGCAGATAGGAGGCGTCGGGGGAAGGAGGAGGCAGAGGCAGGAGACCAGGCCAACCCTGTAGACCTAGATGAAGAGGAGGATGTAGGTGCAGCTGACGGTGGTGATGATGAGGATGCGATGTGGTATTAGTAGTAGTGGTTGTATGCGATTGTTAATGGTGTTCGCTTGCTGAACTAAAATGTAATGATTCAATCAGCGTGTCAATTATCAACTCTGATGAAAAAGTTTTTTCCCAGAGACCACACTGATTTATCAGGGTGTTTTCACACAACGACCCTGACAGAAAGTTTTTTTTTTTTTGTACTAACACTGACCAGAAAGTGTTGACAAAAACCAATCTGAGGCCCTGACTGGAAGGGATGAGTATGTGAGGGAATGTGACTGAAAGGGATGTGTATGCGAGGGAATGTGACGAAGGGATGAGTATATGAGGGAATGTGACTGAAAGGGATGTGTATGCGAGGGAATGTGACTGGAAGGGATGAGTATGTGAGGGAGTTGGGTCTGATTGCATCCCACACAATCATTTGATTGGAAGGGCTGGAGGGGATGAGGATGCAAGAAATGAGTCAGATTGCAACTGTGAGGCCGTGGCAGCCGGATTTGAAAGGATGAGCATGTGAGGCAGCAAGATGGAAAGAAATGAGTATGTGAGGCATTAGGATGGAAGGACTAGGGTGGGTGGGAAACAGCAAGAAAGAACCCAAGTAAAGAGAGAGCAAGTGCTGAGTTGGGGAACAGAGGGAAATACCTAGGCTGGGAAACAGAGAGGAAGGACTGGGGTGGGAAACAAAGAGAAAAGGCTGGGTTGAGAAACATGGAGAATGGATTGTGTTGGGAGAAAGAGAGAGAAAGGACTGGGTTAGGAAACAGATTGAGAAGGCCAGGTTGGGAATCAGAGGGAAAGGACTGGGGTGGGAGAGAGAGAGATTGAGAATGGACTGGGGCGGGAAACTGAGAGAAAGGGCTGGGCTGAGAAACAGAGAGAAAGGGCAGGGATGGGAAACGGAAAGAAAGCAACTGAGGCTGTTGAATGGAAAGGGGTGAGCACGTGAGGCAGCAGGGTTTAAAGGAGAAAATGCATTGAGCACTTCTAAGCTTGCTTATTGTTCACAAACACAGTACTAGCAAACCCCTTGCCTAAGCTACAAGAGCTTCTAGCAATTCTACTCCGGCCCTTCGAGCAACTTCTCTTGCACTACCAAGGCTTCTTGCTTTGTCCTTGCCCTAGCATTCTCCTCACATTTCCTTCCTGGCCTAATAAGTTAGCGCCCATAGCAGCAGGACCCACCTGAACCCATGCCGCGCCTACAAGCACATTCCCTACAGTCACGTGTCCTGATTCCAAGACTGACGCCCTCCTAGAGAATCCCGTTCTCTACGGTCACAAGCAGTACAGAGCGGTGTGGAACGGTTTCAAGAGAGCACAAGCCACGAGTTGACTTCAGCGAAGGCGGCAGCAGTGTAGGAGGCGCCGTTGGAGATGATCCCAGGGTCCACCCAGTCGGCGCGCGACCCCTTTGCGCCCGGGCCCTTGCTGCCAGCCTCCGCGAGGAACATGCAGCTGCCCTCGTTCCACGACAGCCAGCCGTCCGGCTGGATGACGGCCGGCAGCACGACGTTCACCAACACCGTGAACGCGCACTTCTTCCACGGCCGCCCCAGGTACGCCTTCGCCGCGCCCTTGTCCGCGCTCACCACCGAGTCGCGAATCACGATCCCTGTCGGCGTGTCTTTGGCGCGGCCCGACGCGGTGAGCGTGATGAACGACTTGCTGGGATGCAGCTGGATTTTCGCCTTCTCAATGACGGCGGCCGCGTCGCCGAATATGAAGTCCTGCGTGCCGCCGATGTAGCAGTTGGAGTAGAACTGCCGCCCCGCGTCCACGTACAGCGTATCTTGCGAGCCTTCGAACGCGCAGTCGATCGCCGCCGACTGGTCGCCCGTAGCGCGGAACGCTACAGCCTGGTGGTTCTCCGGGCCGGCCGTGTTCACGAATTTGATTCCGAATGCGACAAAACGGTCGCTGTTCACGCCGACCGTCGCCGAGTCGAACGTGCTCGACCCGCTGCCGTAGCTTTCGTCGTACGTGATCACTGTAGCGCCGGCGCCGGCCCCAATAAGGATAATATCGGGGGTGTCTATAACGACTTGCTCACGGTACGTGCCGGCGGGGATGTAGATTACGTATTGGCTGCCGCCGGGCGCGGCGTCAATCGCGGACTGGATCTTCCCTTTCACGACGGCGTTGGCCTTCAGTCCCTTGCTCGCGCGAATAGGACCAGAGGCGGGTTTCGCGCTGCTGCCCTTCTTGCTCTTCCCCTTGCTCTTGTTCTTGTCCTTCTTGCTCTCTGCTGCTGCTGCTGCTGCCGCCGCTGCTGCCCTTGTTCTTATTCTTGCTCTTCTTATCCTTCTTGTCCTTCTTATCCTTGTCGTCATCGTCGTCATCATCGTCGTCATCGTCGCGGTGTCGCAGCTCCCGCCGTGCGACTTGGTCGTGAACAGCGTCGCCCAGGGCGTTCAACTCCGCCTGAAGCTGTCGCAGCTGTGCGACAAAGTCGTCATCCAGCCACTTGGCGCCTCGTGCGACATCAGCGGGCTCGGACGACGCGAGCTTGCGACCCAACTCGGGTGGGCCGGCCGCAGCCTTCTTGGCGATGGCGACGACGGCTTCCAGCGTATCGCTCGCCTTGTTCGCGACGGTCTGCGACGGGATAGGAGGCAACAGATACCAATGAGACAAGGCGTGTTCCTTAATGTGTTACAAATGCTACGTTTTGTTATGGCGGGTGCGGGTGGGGCGACAGGGGGAGCGGGGGCGGAGGGAAGGGGACGGGAATAAGGGGGGAGGGGCTTACCTCGAGATGCACGAATGCGGGCTGGAATGTCGCGGAGGGCGCGAGCGTCTTGAAGCCGTCGACGCAATTCTCGACTTGCGTGCTGGCGGCGGACAGCCAGAACGCGCGATCGTGCTGCGCGCTGTCCGAGTCGATCGCGTCCAGCGTGCGGCCCAGGTAGCGCAGCGCGATGCCGCCCTGCGTGCTGCAGTCGTCCGCCACGACATTAACGAAGTGGTTCCCGCGGACATTGGCGCGCTTGATCTCCGCGGCGGCATCGATGATCGCGGAGACCTGCGCCGCCACCGCGGAGACCATGGCGGCCGTGACTGCGTCCGCGGCCTGCGGGAGGACGCTGAGTTGCCGGCGTGCGGCGCGGAACTCCTGGGAGCAGAGGGTGGCGTTTGACACGCCGGTGCAGAGGGTGGGATGTGAGATGACGAGGTAATTGTCGGCCATGTAGCAGCACGAGACTATGGCGAGGACCACTCCCATGCCTGCGACAGCCAATGAGGCAGCGCGTTGAAGCCCCATGATGGATACTACGGTGAAGTAGGTAATAATGAACTCTCAAACAGGAATGGTAGTCGCTGTGGAAGGTTGCGTTGAGATAAAAGGCAAATTGTATCGCCTGATTTATGTTGCTGCTTGTTGTGCTGTGGTGGTTCATTTGCGAGAGAACATGTCCCAGATTCATCAAGGGCGTGCGGTTCGGCGAGAGGAGGAGGGGGTCGGGGCGGGCGGGACGCCTGGTTGGCTGGTTGCGCTAATGTGTGTGGGTTGTATCTGGGAGGGGCGTGACTACAGAGAAAGCCGAGTCGCAGGGGCCTGTGAATGCTTACTTTGATTGGTCAATCCCCCCCTAATCTCACTCGATTGTGTGCAAAAGCTACTGAAAGCGGTAGGGGAATTCGGCTCACGAAGAGTTACGAGATTCGCTAAACCTAGTCGCCAGGGATGGTCTGCGAACCTCGTGACACTCTTTTACATCGCATTCGTTTGTGTGTTGCTTCTCCCAAAAAGATTTCTGGTTGGGATTGTTCAGCCCTGACCGTGCCGCTCAAACTGGCGCTGCAGCACAAACGAGCGATAACAGCAGCGGGATCTGCTTGACGAATCACGATTGTAACGAATGTAGCGTTTATGTCAAAACAACGCCTTGAAGAGGATAACCCGATACAAACTATCATTCTAACCACTTATCCTACCTACCCTTCCACTTTCATCATAGAGTAAAATGGCTTCGCTCAATATTAGCAAATCTGATTACATTCGTTCCATTTATCAGGGAGATTATGTGCTAATTGAGTTCATATTCTTTACAACGTCCTAGTCTAAGCATTCTTCTATGGGCTGTTCATTATTACAGCCATGCGACAAAACACAACCAAGCATGAAAGAGTGCTGCCGGCATATCAATTCCAACAGGGTCCGGCAGCCAAGAAGAACCCTCCTTTTCCATGCTATCGCGTTAGAAGAAGCAGAACCAAGCACAAGAGAAGACTTCTGCAGTTTCCTTTTCCAAAGACGCCCCGTACTGCGCCTCAAGATCAGACCGAAACATGAAAAATTGCTGTGTCTGTCAAAACATGTTAATGTTTGTGCTATGTAGGCTGTAGTGGGGTAGCCCATAAGGGGTACAACCCAATTAGGGTTAGTACTTGTACTCAGCTTCTACTCAATGCATTCATTCTCGTTCAGTAGTTTGACATGGTTTCAGAGCAGGTCCTGTCACAGGACCGTCTTTAGGGCCCACCAAATCGTACCCTGCCCGTCGCGCTGCCCCACCAGTCGCGCTGCATTGCCCTGCCATGCCATGCGTAGCGCTGCCCGCGCACGCCCTGCCCTGCCCTGCGTTGCGCCGGTGCAGAGGGAGAGAATGGCGAGCGCCACGCCCATCCCCGCAACGGCTAGTGTGGCAGCTCTTCTAGCCGCCATGATGGCGTTTGGGATGTCAAGCTAGCTGTTTTGCTGACTTAGGGAGTGAAGAGTTAGGCGCAAGCAGTAACACTGACCGTAATCCCCCGGATATAACACCCTAGGGTGTTATATAAATCGCCCTTGTAAGAGGGGGGGGGGGGGGGGGGGGGGGGGGGGGGGGGGGGGTCTTAACAAAGGAAAGAAATTTATACTACTCGTGTGTTTTCATATGACTATATTTTTCTTAGTGTTTTGAACACACTTGTTAATACTGAACTTGGGGGTGTGCTTTTGGTGAGCAACAAGGCAGCGGATCGTTGTTTGTTCGAATAGCTGTCAAATTATATAGGGGTTATACATTTGTAGGCTGTAGTGGGGTAGCACTAGGGGGTACAGTATTTTTCTCGACATTCTTCTTGTACCCCTCCTTGTACTAATGCACTCATTCCTTTGCCTAGATTCTGAGATGGTATCTAGAGCAGTAGGTCTTAGGACCTAAGTTCGGGCCCACCGGTTACTATGTTACCTCACCTACAGCCTTGCCTTGCCTGCCTAGCCTGCTGCCTGCGTGCGCCTCGAAGGCGCGCGCGTCTTTTTTTTTTTTTTTTTTTTAAGCGCGCGCCCCGCGAAAGCAGCCCGCGGCCCGCTGCTGCCCTCCGCGCCGCGCGCCCCGCCTGCGCCGCCTGTTCGCCCGCCGCCTCAGCCTCGCCACGTGCAGCCCGCAGCCGCGCGTGCCCTGCCCGTGCGCCGCCCGTCGCTGCGCAGCCCACCGCCGCGCACCCTTTCCCGTACGCAGCCCGCTGCCCCTGCGCCGCCCGTCGCCAAGCAGCCCGCCGCCGCGCACCCTCTGCCGCACGCAGCCCGCTGCCGCGCGCGCAGCCTGCTGCCGCACCCAACCGCCGCGTACGAGCAGCCGCCACGCTCGCCCCGCTTGTGCGCCACCTGCCCTGCCCTGCCTGAGCCTGCCTGCCTCCTTCGCCTGAGCATGGGCCTTAGACTGTGCCTGCTGCATTTCCCCGCCCTGTGACCATGGCGACTATTACTGTTCTCGCCTTTGAGCCTGACGGCAGTCCTGAATGGCAGACCCGCGATGCCCTTGCCCGCCTAGCTATTCGCAACCACCTGCCTATCTCCGAGCGCGCACACTTCAACCAGCTTAAGACTGCTAAGGAACTGTTTGACGCAGTAGTTGCCCGCTATTCCGCCCCAGCCACTGCCGCCGTTGGTAGCCTCATCCTACCCTACCTTTTCCCCGACCTCGCCTCGTTTCACACTGCTGCAGACCTCATCTCTCACCTCCGCGCTAGTGACGCTCGCTTTCGTGCCGCTCTCACTAAAGAGTTCCTCGCCGAAAACAAACCCCCCCCTGTACTTTACCCTCTACATCCTAGTCACCCGCCTTCCCGACACGCTCCGTTCCGTTAGGGACTACTTCCTCGCCAAAGACCCTCCCACCATCACCCTGGACGACTTCGAGCAGCAGCTAGTTGCAGCTGAGAAGAACATTCTTGCTGTGAATGCTGCTCGTGGCACTCCCCGCACTCCCCTCTTTGAGGGATGCTCCCCCTCCCCTCTTTCCCCCTCCTATGCCTCTGCTGCTACTGCAGTTGACCTTCTCGGTGCTGAGAAGGTCAACGCCGCTTCTGCTCTTGGTGGGAAGCGCGGCGGAGGCAAGGGCGGCAAGGGGGGCAGGAGTGGCGGAGGTGGCGGTGGAGGGGGCGGTGGTGGAGGCGGCGGGGGTGGTGGAGGTGGTGGGGGTGGCCGTGGGGGTGGAGGTGGTGGGTGGGGTGGTGGCAGGACCGGGGGCGGGGGTGGCGGCAGCGGAGGTGGTGGAGGAGGAGGCAGCGGTACTGGTGGTGGGGGTGGGGGTGGAGGTGGATCTGGCCAGCAGAGTGGCACCAGTGGCGGCCAGCAGCAGCAGCAGCAGCAGCAGCCACAGCAGCAGCAGCAGCGTCCGCCTCTCACCTCCCAGCAGCTCAATGACTGGTATGCTGGGCGTGGGGCGTCTAAGGGCTCTGACCGCTGCCCCTATGTCATTTGCGCAGGTCCCCGCCAGGGTCGCACCTGCGACGGTTTTCACACTGAGTTCCGCTGCTTCGCTAGGCTTAGTGACGCCTGGCGCGCAAAGTATCCTGATGCTACTGAGTTCCCCAACTGGGCAGATCTGCTTAGGCGTGGTGTTCCTATCTTTGATCTGGACTATGATGCTATTCTTGCTGCTATGTATGCATTGACTGTTAGTGCTGAGGGTGACTGTTACTTGTGTGTGCCGCCTGACCCAGGTATAGAGACTGCAGCCCTAGGTGCTAGTGAGTCTGCTCTCCCTGGTACTGCGTCCGCTCAGGCTTTGCACACGTTCACACTTGACTCTGGTGCTTCGCGCTGTTTCTTTCGCGACAGCACCACTGTCACCCCTCTCCCTGCACCTGTTCCTGTCTCACTGGCTGACCCCTCTGGGGGTCCAGTGCTTGCACGTGCCACGACTGTGCTTCCGTGCCCAGCAATCCCGTCTGGTGAGCTGTCTGGTCTCCATGTTCCCTCGTTCTCTACGAACCTGGTGAGCAACGCCGTCCTTCAGGATCACTGGGTTGACACCTGGACTCCTGGAGGACAGCGTGTGGCAATCTGTACATGCTCCAAGACTGGCCGCCACCTGGCCACGTTCACTCGTGAGCCGGGGTCCAGTCTGTACACCCTCACCACTGTTTCACGCTACACCCCTTTGTCTCCACAGCTGTACGCGTCTGCTCAGGTTGCCACCCAGTGTGAGTGCCGCCGCCTGTCCCACGACACTCTCCTTTGGCACCACCGCCTTGGTCACCCCTCCCTGCCTCGTCTTCGTAGCATGCACTCCCGCTGTCTGGTCTCTGGCCTTCCCAGGTCTCTCCCTGCCCTCCCTCCCTCGCCTGCGCCTCCCTGCATTCCTTGCGTCGAGGGGCGGCAGCGCGCCGCTCCTCACTCCTCCTCGTTCCCTCCCACAGAGGCTCCACTGCAGACTCTCCACCTGGACGTGTGGGGCCCGGCCCGCGTCCAGGGGCAGGGCCGCGAGCGGTACTTCCTGCTGGTAGTCGACGACTACACGCGCTACACCACGGTCTTCCCCTTGCGCAGCAAGGGGGACGTCCCTGATGTTTTGATCCCCTAGATTCGCGCTGCTCGTCTCCAGCTCCGCGAGCGGTTCCAGTCGGACTTTCCTGTCTTGCGTCTGCACTCTGACAGAGGTGGTGAGTTCTCCTCCGACCTCTTGCGAGCCTTCTGTGAGGAGCACGGCATCACCCAGTCGTTCACGCTCTCGGCCTCCCCGCAGCAGAATGGGGTTGCTGAGCGCCGCATTGGCTTGGTCATGGAGGTCGCTCGTACCTCCATGATCCATGCGGCAGCTCCCCATTTTCTGTGGCCGTTTGCGGTCCGGTACGCTGCGCATCAGCTCAACCTCTGGCCCCGTGTCTCCTTGCCGAAGACCTCGCCCACACTGCTGTGGACGGGGAAGGTTGGCGATGCGTCGCGTTTCCGGGTCTGGGGTGCTCGTGCGTTTGTCCGCGATACTACTGCGGACAAGCTCTCCGCTCGCGCCATTCCCTGTGTTTTCCTTGGCTTTGTTCCTGACGCGCCTGGCTGGCAGTTCTACGACCCCACCTCGCACCGTGTCTTTGCGTCTCAGGACGTCACCTTTGACGAGTCCGTTCCCTTCTACCGTCTCTTTCCCTACCGTACTTCTCCTCGCACCCCCCCCTGCCGCTCTTCCTCGCTCCAGGTCCTCCCCAGGTATACCCCCTCCCCGCGCCAGGTCCTGCTCCCTCAGGTGTTTCTCAGGTAGACCCTCCCGTGCCTGCACCTGTTGAGGTCACTGGTGACTCCGGTCCGGCTAGAGGTGGTGCTGTCGTTGGGGGTACTGGGCCTAAGGGTGGGGAGCTTAGGGGTGCTGAGCCGGGGGGTGCGGAGCCTACGCGTGAGGAGACTGAGGGTGCGGGGCCTGGGGGTGCTGAGCTTGGACGTGAGGACCCTGGAGGTGCTGAGTCTGGGAGTGCTGAGCCTGCGCGTGAGGAGCCTGGAGGTGCGGAGCCTGAGGGTGCTGTGCCTGCGTGTGAGGAGTCTGGAGGTGCGGAGCCTGGAGGTGCGGAGCCTGGAGGTGCGGAGCCTGGAGGTGTGGAGCCTGGAGGTGCTGAGCCTGAGTGTGAGGGGTCTGGGGGTGCTGACTCTGGGTGTGCTGAGCCTGGCGGTGCTGGGTCTGAGACTGCTGGTGTGCGGTCCCCTTGGAGTGGCCGCCTTCGTCCGCGTGTGCCTCTCACCTCCCAGCAGCTGCACGACTGGTACGGTCGCCGTCAGGGTCGCACTACTGGAGCCCGGGGCTCTACTGCTGGAGGTCCTTCTGCTGACGTCCCTGGAGCTAGGAGTGGTGCTGGTGCTTTACCTCCTGGAGGTGCTGTGTCTGGGGGTGCCGCTGCTGGGGAAACTGCGACTGGGGGTGCTGCTGCTGGTGGAGCTGGTCCTGGAGGAGCTGGCGCTGGGGGTGCTGGAGTTTCTGGAGGTACTGGGGCTGCTGGAGGTGCTGGTGCTACTGGTACTGCTGGTGCTGCACGCACAGCCGCGACTGTTCTTCGCTCCGCCGTCTCCGTCGTCTCAGCCGCCCCCTGACTCTGTGCTTCGCCAGGTTCTTAGTCTTCCGTCTTCTACTGGTCTTCCGTTACTGCCTGGCTCGCCGCTGCGTGCTCCCTCTCCTTATCCTGAGCAGTCAAGGGGCCTTACTGAGTGTCGTGAGCCTGCGTCGCGTCCTGTCTCGCCTCTTCGTTCTGGTAGTTCCACTCGTCCTGTTCCGCGTCCGCGTCTACTGCCTGTCCCCACCGCGCACTTTGTCGTCCGTCGTCCTTCTACTATTCCACAGTCTGTTCCTCTGCCGTCTCCTCCTGCGTCTTCCTTGCCTCACGTTCCGGACCCTGCGTCTGACCGGTTTCATGCTGAGCACCCTACTGTCACGCGTCTGCTCGCCACTGTTGTCACTGACCCCTCGTTTGAGTCTGCTGCTGCGTCTGCTTCGGTTGTTGAGCTTGTTGACTTTGCTGCTGCCTGTTGTCTAGACTACGCTGCTAGCCTTGTTGCTGAGTCTGAGTCTGTCTGTCCTCCGTCCGTCGGGGTGAGTGTGCTCTTAGCACGGACGTCCTTGAGGATAGGCACGAGGACCTTGAGTGTCTTGCAGCCGCTGCGCCTCATCTCGTGACCATGCTGCTTGCCCCTGAGGGAGACCCGGATGCTATAGACATCCCCACACCGCGCTCTTACGCTGAGGCGATCGCGGGCCCCTACTCCTCTCAGTGGCAGGCAGCCATGGACGCAGAGATGGCATCCTGGAAGTCCACAGGCACTTACGTCGATGAGGTTCCCCCTCCCGGGGCGAACATCGTCGATGGCATGTGGATTTTCAGGGTGAAGCGGCCGCCAGGTTCTCCGCCTGTCTTCAAGGCGCGTTACGTTGCTCGAGGCTTCAGTCAGCGAGAGGGAGTTGACTTCTTCCATACCTTCTCCCCCACCCCGAAGATGACCACTCTTCGGGTTCTGCTGCACGTTGCCGCTCAGCGTGACTACGAGCTTCAATCCCTTGACTTCAGCTCAACTTTCCTATAGGGCAGCCTGCACGAGGAGATCTGGCTGCGCCGCCCACCTGGCTTCACTGGGTCGTTCCCTCCTGGTACCCAGTGGAGCCTCCGCCGGCCAGTCTACGGTCTCTGCCAGGCACCCCGTGAGTGGCACGACACATTGAGGACTACGTTTGCGGCTCTTGGATTTGCGCCTTTGACTGCTGACCCATCGCTGTTTCTGCGCACCGACACTTCGCTGCCGCCGTTCTATATCCTTGTGTACGTCGACGACTTGGTCTTTGCCACTGCTGACACTGAGGCCCTCGCCCTGGTGAAGTCCGAGCTGCAGAAGAGACACACGTGCACAGACCTGGGTGAGCTGCGCAGTTACCTTGGCTTGCAGATCACCCGGGACAGAGCACACCGCACCATCACACTGACTCAGTCACACATGGTGCAGCAGGTCCTTCAGCGCTTCGGCTTCACCTGGTCCTCGCCACAGTCCACTCCTCTGGCTACAGGTCACTCGCTCTCAGCTCCACCTTCGGACGAGTCCGTAGAGCCGAGTGGTCCTTACCCAGAGCTAGTGGGCTGCCTCATGTATCTGATGACTTGCACTCGTCCTGACCTTGCGTACCCTCTTGGCCTTCTGGCTCGCTACGTGGCTCCTGGTCGACACCGAAAGGTGCACTGGGATGCTGCGAAGAGGGTACTGTGCTACTTGTGCAGTACATCGGGCATGGGGCTCGTGCTTGGAGGACGGCGAGAGGTGGTCCTCACTGGGCACTCAGACGCTTCTTGGGTTGACGACCAGGCTACGCAGCGGTCGTCACAGGGTTACACTTTCAGCCTTGGTTCTGGTTCTGTTTCTTGGCATTCTACTCGCTCGTCTTCTGTTCTCAGCTCCAGTTGTGAGGCTGAGATCTACGCCACAGCCATGGCTGCTCAGGAGTTATGCTGGCTCACCTACCTGCTGACCGACCTGGGAGAGCGGCCTCGTTCTCCTCCAGTGCTCTACGTCGACAACAAGGCCGCCATTGCCTTGTGTCAGGAGCACAGACTGGAGCACAGAACGAAGCACATCGCTCTGCGTTACTTCCTCGCTCGAGAGTTGCAGCAGCGTGGTCAGCTTCGTCTTGCACACGTGGCCACTCGGGCCAACACTTCTGATATATTCACCAAGGCACTTCCGCCTGGTGATCATCAGCGCTTTTGTACTTTGTTAGGGCTTGTGCCCACTTTTCCTCACTTGTTGTAGACTTTGCCTGTACTGTGATCTATATATATACCTGCATGCTTGTTCTTGCTAGGTAGTGATCACTGTGATGTTATTGTTGTATATATATCTCTGCATGTGAACTGGCCTTGTGGCCTTTTGCTTGTGCTCAGAGAGTGTGGTGACGTTGTGATCCACCTTGAGCTTGCTTGTTTGCTTTGACTGGTCTTGTGACCCCTTGTTCTCCCTCACTTTGCCTATGGGGGTGTGTCAAATTATATAGGGGTTATACATTTGTAGGCTGTAGTGGGTTAGCACTAGGGGGTACAGTATTTTTCTCGACATTCTTCTTGTACCCCTCCTTGACCTAATGCACTCATTCCTTTGCCTAGATTCTGAGAATAGCTGCTAGGTGGCTCATACATTGTGTCTAGTACAGCCTGGCACTTTGAAAATCAGGCATCGTGCCTCCTTCCAAGCCTCGCGTTGAGGCCTGGTGGTGTTGCGAATCCAGCCCTTTCATCTTGACCGAGGCCATGCTTCTGGTCCTGCGCCTTGAGAAAGCCCCCCTTCACGTCCGTGCTTTATGCTCGGCTCGTTCTAGAAGGGCACTTTGCTTCCCATCACAATGTCTCTGTTCCCTGTCGTAGAAATCCCCGCAGCTGCTCCTTCCTCATCGCAACGCCGTGAGCATGGCGTCTACCGGTCCTCCTGATTCTGGCTTGGCTCACCTTAAGCGACGACGGCCGCATGCAGACCCTAGTCAAGTTAGAACTAGCCCTCATCCGGTTCTACCAACGGTCTCTCCCTCTACTAGCGCCCCAACCGGTGATAGCGATGCACTGCCAAGTAGCTCTAACTCATAAGAAGATTGTCGTGCGCTGCCTCGAGTGCACGTTCCGACGTTCCAGCCACCAACCGGGCCGCAGGGCAAGAAGAAAAGAAACGTTGATGCAGAGGCTCCTTCGCCTCATCACCGCATGACAAAGAAGTAGCGTCATGCGTACACGGCAGCCGAGAAGCTCCACTGGCTGAAGATGCAAGCACTACAGCCAGACCTCTCCAACCGTAGGCTGGCTAGGATGGCGAAGGTCCAGCCTTGCCAGATCCGCGAGTGGAAGAAGCTGCAAGAGCGTCTGAAGGTGGCTGCTGGATGTCGCCGTCGCCTCGCGGGTGGAGGCCGCAAGGCGAAATATCCGCCAATGGAACATGCCGTTTATCGGCAGTTCCTCGCTGCACGTGCGAAGGGCCTGCCTGTCTCGGTGGCACAGATTCAAAAATGGAGCAGCACGTGGATGAAACACCGCCTTCCATTGGAGACTTCGTAATTGTTGTTTAATGTCTTAAGAAATTTGAAAAATCCTTGAAATCTTCACTAGAAACCCCCCTATAGGGAAGGGGGGGGGTCTTATAATGTTCACCCCCTAAAAGGGGGGCATAACGAAAATCTTGCTAAATATACACTCCCCCTCGTATTAGCTACCCGGGGGTGTTCTAATTTGGGGGGGGTCTTATGTCCGGGGGATTACGGTACGAGATAGCGTGGGAAGAAATTTGTCGATGGAAAACTGAATGTCGAGGGCTAATTTATGTGGTGCTTGGTCCACCATGTCTGAGCTGGTCTGGATGGAGGGAGGTCGCGTCGCGATTCGAGTCGTCAAGAGGGTTGTATGGACCAGGTGTATCTGGCTAGGGAAGGTGGCAATCGTAATTGGTCCATCTGGCTATACGAAGAGCTGGTATGGGGGCTTTTGTGACTACAAAAGAAGAGATCGAGTCGCAGATGGTCCTGATGATAAACTGTGATTGGGTGAGCAGTATCCCGCGTTTTATTTTCACGCTCTGGTTGGTACACATTGCTTTGAAGAGGCATGAAATCGGGCTTGTTTTGACTCCCAAACATTTTGTCGCCATCCTTCGCTAATGACTAGTTGTTCGAGTTGTATTCAAAGTTGGAACTGGTCGTCTGGTCGCTTCGGTTTTGTGTCGCAGATTGAAGCTATACAAACGAGAGGAGGCAGCATCTGCAGTTCTTACACGATGGTACTGATAAAGTGATGGTAAACAACATCTTGGGTATGCATATACAACTCATACAGTATTTCATGCAATGCAGGTAATATCTATATCTTATATTCCATATACCTTAATTTGACACAACTCGCAAGTTCTTGGAGCCCTTTTAATACAATCTAATTACGTGGTTTACAAGTGGTAACAAGAGGTGTAATACTAAATTGAGTCACGATTATTTGTACCCCCAATGAGGGTAAATGTATATTGTCAAGTGTTGTAGCTCTTAGTGATGTGTGTCATATGGGGTACATAAGTTAGGGTTAGGTTTATGTACCCCAACCAACCTCAGTTAATGCATCATTCAGTTCTTGACATGGTATCACCTAGGTTAGGATCCTGTGTGATCCCGTTCCTCTCGTTCACGCCCGTAGCACCCGAGCTTGTCTCGTGCCCTAATCCTAGTCACGCCCGTATTGTACCCTAGCGCCTGCTGCGCCTGCTGGTCGCATCGCGCCCGTTTTTCCTGTCGCGTTCCCCCCCCCCCCCCCCCCCCCCCCCCCTATTTGCCCGTCCCGTCCGTCGCGTCGCGCCCGTCCTTGCCCGTCCCGTCCGTCGCGTCACGTCTGTCCGCCGTGTCGCGCCTGTCCCGTCCGTCGCGTCGTGCCTGTCCGCCGCATTGCCCCCGTCCCTGCCCGTCCCGACCGTCGCGTGCGCCGTGCTTGCCCATCCCGCCGCGCAGCGCTGTCCCGTCCCATCCTCCCCTGCTGCGCCGCGCCGCGCCGCGCGCGTCGCGACCTGTCCAGCCGAGCCGCGCCTCGCCCGTCCCGTCCTGGCGCGCCGCACCAGTCCTGTCCTGTCGCGTCGCGCTGCCCTTCTTGCCGTGTCGCGCCCTACCCTACCATCCCGCAGTGCCCTGAGCCTCACGCACTGCTTGTTAGGCCCTACTCAGGCCCTTCAGGCGTTTAGGGTTTCGGCAGCAGCACTTCCCACCTCTTTTCTTTTGCTATGGCGACCCCTAGCGTCTTGCGCTTTGACGCCGAGGGTAGGCCGCTCGAGTTCTCGGTCTGGCTCCTGCGTGCGCGCCGCCTCCTAGAGAGTCAGGTTCAGGCAGACGAGTCTCTATGGGTGTATGCTTCCAATGACCTTCCTGCGCCCACCGACCCTGCATCCTTAGGCGCTAACGCTAGCACTGCAGACAGAGACCGATATGCATGCCAGCGTACTGACCTGACAGCGTGGAAGTCGCGTGACGCTGCGGCCTGCATCGCCCTCAGCAGCCTCCTCCCTGAGTCTGAGGAGACCCACTTCACTCAGGTTCGCACGGCTAGTGAGTTCCTGATCGCGATCAAGGCCCGCTACGCTACTCCCACCACTGTCTCTCTTGGTCGACTGTTCCTCCCGTTCCTGTTTCCTGACCTTGCCTCGTTTGAGCGCTCTGCTGACTTGATCGCTCACCTACGCTTGCTCGATTCTAGCTACCGCGCAGCCTGCACTGACGCACAACTTCCACTGCTCCCTCCCCCCATGGCGATTACTATCTATTTCATCGCCACTAGCCTCCCTGACCGCCTTGCCTCGGTTCGTGACGCGCTTCTTCTGAAGCACCCTAGCGAGCTCACTATCGAGGTTTTTGAGTCTGCTCTCAAGGACGTCGAGAGCAACCTCCGCTCGGTAGCCTCCGCCTCTGGTGCTGTGCCCCCTCCCCTGTTTCACAAGTGCGCTGTCCCCCAGCTGCCCACATTTACTGCCTCCCTCGCCACCTCTGCTACTGACGTACCGCATGTGCTGTTACGACTTCTTCGCGGTCTAGGGGTAGGAGTGGCAGGAGGGGCGATCAGGGTGCAGGCGGAGGCGGCAAAGGTGGCGTGGCGAGCGGCGGTGGCGGGAGTGCAGGAGTTGGAGGAGCGCCTCGTGCAGCGGCTAGTGACTCCCCTGCTGCAGCTGGTGGAGGTGACGCTCGGGTTCATCAGGCACCTGCTAGTCTGCCAGCTGAAGGTGTTGGAGTGGCGGTTTGGTACCTGACTCAGCGACAACAGCTGCAGCAGCCACTCCTCTCACAGCAGCCACAGTAGCAGCAGATGCAGCAGCAGGTTCTGGGGCAGGGGTCAATACCGTGTCAGCTGTCGCGCGGTGCCGTCCACCCTCCCTGCGCTTACCTCGTTCAGACGGGTACTCGCCGAGGCCTCCCCTATGGCTGCACCCACCCACCGGGTCAGTGCTTTGCTCAGCTCACTGACACACTTCGTGCGGCCTACGGCGTTGACGGCCCTGCCCCTGACTGACTTTTCCTTGTTCAGGCGTACAGCCCCGCTCTGTGGGGCATGTCGGCTTCTCAGTTGCTTGATCTCTTAGGAACTCCTGATGCTATGTATGCTGTTATTGACTCCAATGCTTCTGACTCTGTTTACTCGAGTGTTGTTAGCTTAGGTGCTATTGTTGTTGAGGTGCCTGTTGCTAGTGTAGGTACTTGTGTAGACACTAGTCCAGGAGCTGCTCCGGAGGACGCTTTGCCGTCTTTCACTCTGGACTCTGGAGCTTCGCACTGTTTCTTCCGCGACCACACAACGCTTACTCCGCTTCCTGCGCTGGTCTCTGTAGCACTGGCTGATCCCACTTCGGGACCAGTCACTGCTCGCTACACTACTACGCTTCCGTGCCCAACTGTTCTCTTGGATTTCATGACGGGCTTCCACGTCCCCTCGTTCTCCAGGAACTTGGTGGGTGTGAGGCCGCTCGTGAGTAGTCACGTGGGTGTTTGGATTGAGCCTTCTGGGGAGACTGCGGTTTGTGTAGATGGAGACACGTACGCGCCTCTGGCCACCTTTACCGCTGAGCCGGGCTCTGGTCTCTACACACTTCACACTGGCCCCCGAGGGCAGCAGTAGCAGTAGCAGCGCAGTAGCAGCAGCAGCGGCGACAGCCGCAGCAGCAGCAGCCACTGCCCTTGACCCCTGTCACTGCCCCCCATTAGGTCCCCGCGTCTCACCAGGTTGCCGCGTCTCACCAGGTACCTGTGTCTAATCAGGTTCCCGTGTCTGGTCCAGTTGCTGCGTCTTGCTCCTGCCGGTCCCTTGCCCACCCCACCGTTCTGTGGCACCACCGGATGGGGCACCCGTCCATTCCTCGCCTGCGCGCTATGTCTAGTCAGCGTCTTGTCTTAGGCCTCCCGCGTGTCTTGCCGTCGCAGCCGCTTTCGCTTGCACCACCTTGCGGTCCCTGCGTCGAGGGTCGGCTGCGCGCCACCCCTCACTCCTCCTCCCTTCGTCCGGCCATCGAGCCCTTTGATGCTCTCCACTTGGACGTCTGGGGCCCCGCCTCTCGCCCTGGCCCTGAGCGCGAGCGTTTCTTTCTGGTGGTCGTTGACGACTACTCCCGCTACACCACAGTGTTCCCCCTAGCGAAGAAGTCTGAGGTGACTTCTACGCTGATCAGGTGGTCACTTACCGTTGCAGACACTCGTGGTCGTCGTGTCAGCTGTTTTTAGAGACCAAGTAGGTGAGTTTCGCTCCGGCATTCTCGCTGGATTCTGTCGCGAGCAGGGCATCCGTCAGTCCTGGACGCTTCCAGAGTCCCCACAGTAGAATGGGGTTGCTGAGCGCCGCATAGGCTTGGTCATGGAGATCGCCCGCACCTCCATGACTCACGCCCGTGCCCCCCATTTTCTGTGGCCCTACGCGGTTCGGTACGCCGCTCACCAGGTGAACCTCTGGCCACGTGTTTCTCGGCCAGAGGTTTCACCTGCCAGTCTTTGGACCGGGTCCCCTGGTGCTGCGTCGCGTTTTCGTGTCTGGGGCTGCTTGGCACTTGTTCGCGACACCTCCGCGGACAAGCTCTCCCCTCGCGCCCTTCCCTGTCTCTTCCTTGGTTTTCTAGAGGACTCCTCTGACTTCTCCAATTACCACCCTCCCCTTCACCAGTTCTTTGACTCCAGTGATGTCCGTTTCGACGAGTCAGGTACCCCTGTCGAGGTCTCCCGGTTCCTCCTCCCCCTCTCTTCCTGACTTCCGCTCCCCCTCCTGCTCCCCCGGTACAGCCTCCCCCCCCTGGTCCAGCCCCGTCAGGTGTGTCCCACGCTACCCCTCCCCCCTCGGTAGCCCCTCAGGTGCAGCCTCCTTCCCCGCAGTCCTCCTCACAGCCTACTGCAGACCCTGCGGGAGCCGGTGTTCGTGGCGAGGACCCTGGAGGTGCTAGCTCTAGAGGAGTTGGAGTTGGAGCTGAGAGCGTACCTGTGCGAGGTCCTGGTTCTGGGGGTGCTGGAGTTGGAGCTGAGCCTATGCTTGTAGGAGCCTCTAGTCTTCGGGGAGCTGGTGTTAGTCGAGCTGTCCCTGGGGGTGCTACGACTGGGGGTGCGCCCTCTGCTGGACCTGGAGAGCCTGGGACTGACCCTGTTACTTCTGGTGGTGCTGGCTCTGGGGGTAGTGCGGCTAGTGTCTTGGAGGGTAGTCCTGGGGCTGCCCCTGCCCCGGACACTACTCCGCGCCCGCACCCCTACCCGACCCGGCACCAGGCCCGTCTTCGCCGTGCACGTGAGGAGCAGCTTAAGTGGAGAGAGAGGGCCTCAATTTGGAGCGGCAGCTGCTGGAGCTACGACAACTAGAAGAGCAGCAGCAGCAGCCGCAGCCGGAGGAGCAGCCGCAGCAGCAGCAGCTGGAGGTGCAGCAGCCGCAGAAGCCGCAGCAGGAGCAGCAGCAGTCGTTGCCTCTTTCTCCTGTCTTTGGTATTCGGACCCTCGGTCTCCCCTCTCCCTCTCCTCCCTCCTCCCCCTCTCCTCCCGTCTCTGGTCCTCCGCTTCCTCCTCGTGACCTCTCCCCAGCTGTTTTCCCTCGTTCTCAGCCTCCGTTGTCCCCTCCTCTTTCTCGTAGTTGGGCATCTTGTCGCTCTCCTCGTGCTCGTCCCTCGTCCCTTGTTCCCGTCACTGGCCTTTGTACTGCCCTGTTTCGTTCTAGTCCGCCTCGTTCGTCTCCGTCTGTGCTTCCTTCTCCTCCTGAGTCGGCCCTCACTGCTTCCCTCTCTACTCCTGTCATAGACTATTACCGTACGTACCATCCTGTTCTCTCTCGTGTTCTCGCCTACCTTGTTACCGACCCTCGTGCCTCTCTGTCCTCTGTCTCCGCTCTTACCGCCGCAGTCACTGATTTTGCCTCTACTCGGTGCCTAGACTACGCCACCACTCTTGTGCTGCTCCTCCTACCAGCCATCTGGCCATCGGGGGTGAGTCTACCCTTGGCAGTAACGCCCTAGAGGACAGGCAATTTGAGCTAGATTTCCTGGCAGCTGCTTCCCCTCATCTCTGTGCCATGCTGCTTGCCCCTGAGGGAGACCCCGACGCCCTTGACATACCGACTCCTCGCACTTACGCTAAGGCAGTGTCAGGGCCTTGGGCCTCTTAGTGGAGAGCTGCCATGGACGCAGAGATGGCCTCCTACAGATCCACAGGCACCTACGTCGACGAGGTTCCCCCTCCTGGGGCGAACGTAGTCGATGGCATGTGGATCTTCAGGGTGAAGCGGCCACCTGTATCTCCTCCGGTCTTCAAGGCGCGCCTTGTGGCTAGAGGTTTCAGTCAGCGCGAGGGAGTCGACTTCTTTCAGACCTTCGCGCCTACCCCGAAGATGACCACTCTTCGGGTGTTACTGCACGTAGCAGCACAGAGAGACTACGAGCTACACTCTCTTGACTTCTCCACTGCCTTCCTTCAGGGTAGCCTCACGAGGAGGTCTGGCTGTGTCGTCCCTCTGCCTTCACTGGCACTTTCCCTCCTGAGACCCAGTGGAGGCTGAGGCGACCGGTCTACGGTCTCCGTCAGGCTCCTCGTGAGTGGCACGACACCCTTCGTTCTACCCTGTCTGACCTCGGTTTCCAGCCGTCTTCTGCCGACCCATCGCTGTTCGTTCGTCGTGGCTCCACACCGTTCTTTGTTCTGGTCTACGTCGACGACCTGATTTTCGCCACTGCTAATAGGGTTGCTTTGGCTGACGTGAAGTCCGAACTGCAGAAGAGACACACTTGCACTGACCTTGGTGAGCTACGCCACTACCTTGGCCTGCAGATCACCAGGGACAGAGCTGCTCGCACCATTACACTCTCACAGTCACACATGGTGCAGCAGGTCCTTCAGTGGTTCGAGCTTCAACACTCCACAGTACAGCGCACACCTCTTGCTGTTGACCACAGACTCACTGGACCCTTTCCTGACGAGCCGTTTGAGCCTAGTGGTCCTTACGCAGAGCTTGTGGGCTGCCTCATGTACCTGATGACTTGTACTCGCCCGGACCTCGCCTTCCCTCTCAGCATCCTTGCTCGCTTTGTTGCGCCAGGGAGACACCGTCTTGTTCACTGGACAGCAGCTGTGAGGGTGGCGAAGTACCTAGCGACGACATCAGGCGTGGGGCTGGTTCTTGGAGGGAGACAGTCTGTCATACTTCCTAGTCACTGTGACTCTTCTTACGCTGACGACGCCGAGACTCACAGGTCTACTCAGAGGTACTGCTTCATCCTAGGCTCTGGAGCTGTTTCGTGGAGGTCCACGCGTTCCTCCTCGGTCTCGACCTCTACTGCTGAGGCTGAGATCTACGCTGGGGCTATGGCTGCACAGGAGCTACGCTGGTTGACCTTCTTGCTCACTGAACTTGGTGAGCGGCCGAGCGCTGCACCGACCTTGTTCATTGAGAACAAGGCGTCGATTCTCCTCTGTCGAGAGCCGCGACTAGAGAGCAGAGTGAAGCACATTAACGTCAGGTACTTTCTTCTGCGAGAGTTGCAGAGGCGTGGACAGGCTCGCTTCAAGTCTGTGGAGTCTGAGGCCAACACTGCAGACATCTTCACCAAGGCCCTTCCGCCTTGTGACCACCCGAGGTGTTGTATGCAGTTAGGACTCGTTGACACAGGTTCTTGTCAAAATATTGTGCTGTGTAGGCTGTAGTGGGGTAGCCAATATGGGGTACTACCCTGTCAGGGTAAGTACTTGTACCAAACTGATTCATAGTTCATTCATTCCTGCTGCTAGATTCTGACATGGTTTCAGAGCTGGTCTTGTCCCAGGACCATTCTCGTTAGGGCCCACCCGCTCGTACCCTGCCCGACGCGCTGCCCCACCAATCCTGCATGCCTTGCCCTGCCCTGCGCCGCGCCACCTGCGCGCGCCCTGCCCTGCGTCGCGCCGCCCGCGCGCGCCCTGCCCTGCATCGCGCCGCCCCGCACACGCCTTGCCTGCGTCGCACCGCGTGCGTACGCCCTTCCCTGCCCGTCGCACCGCC
Organism: Closterium sp. Yama58-4; assembly: GCA_947470075.1. Lineage (NCBI taxonomy): Eukaryota > Viridiplantae > Streptophyta > Zygnematophyceae > Desmidiales > Closteriaceae > Closterium > Closterium sp. Yama58-4. Next base: position 704,720 of record CANIUD010000227.1, on the reverse strand, counting down.
CGCGCACGCCTTGCCCCGCGTCGCGCTGCCCGCGCCCGCCTTCCCCTGCGTCGCGCTGCCCGTGCACGCCCTGCATTGCTTTGCCCGCTATGACTTCTCTTCGTGGTAGCGGTGGGAGTGGTGGCGACGGTGGTGGCAGCAGTGGGAGTGGTGGCGGCGGCCGTAGTGGCAGTCGCGGTGGAGCTGTTCAGTGGGGAGTTTCTGGCAGTGGCCAGATGCAGCTGCAGCGGCGTCCGCGCGAGACCCTTACGTCCCAGCAGCTTCGTGAGTGGTACGCTCAGCGTGGGGCGTCTCGGAGTAATGCTCGCTGCCCATACGTCATTCGCACAGGTGATCGGGCTGGTCAGACTTGCGGGACAGTTGGCCACACACAGTCCCGCTGCTTCTCCTGTCTGAGCGACGCCTGGCGCGCAGAGTTTGGCGACGAGGCTGAGCTCCCCCGCTGGCTAGAGCTGCTTCGGAACAATGTGGATATATTTTCTCTAGACTATGACGCTATCCTTACGGCCATGTATGCTTTGACTGTTGGTACTGAGGGTGACTGTTACTTGTGTGTGCCGCCTGACCCTGGTATAGAGGCTGCTGCTCTAGGTGCTAGTGAGTCTGCTCTCTCTGGTACTGCGCTTGCTGAGGCCTTGCACACCTTCACGCTTGACTCAGGTGCTTCCCGCTGTTTCTTTCGCGACAGTACCACAGTCACACCACTCCCTGCATCCATTGCAGTCTCACCGGCTGACCCCTCTGGGGGTTCGGTTTTTGCACGTTCCTCCACTGTTCTCCCGTGTCCGTCGAATCCGTCCGGCTCGCTGTCAGGTCTCCACCTCCCCTCGTTCTCAACGAACTTGGTGAGTAACGCAGTCCTTCAGGATGCATGGGTTGATACCTTTACCCCTGGAGGGCAGCGTGTGGCGATCTGCACGTGCTCCCGGACTGGCCGTCACCTAGCCACGTTCACCCGTCGGCCTGGGTCGAGTCTGTACACACTGACTACTGAGCTTCCTCAGGTAGCTGCGTCTGGTCAGGTGTCCTCCCACCCTCGCCTGCCCCGCCCTGCATTCCTTGCGTCGAGGGGCAGCAGCGCGCCCCTCCTTACTCCTCCTCGTTTCCCCCGACGACGGCTCCCCTGCAGACTCTCCACATGGACGTGTGGGGCCCAGCCCGCGTCAGTGGACAGGGCCGCGAGCGATACTTTCTGCTGGTTGTTGATGACTACTCGCGTTACACCACCCCTTGCGCAGCAAGGGGGAGGTCCCTGATGTCTTGATCCCTTGGATCCGCGCTGTCCGTCTCCAGCTCCGCGAGCGGTTCCGCACGGACCTTCCTGTCCTGCGTCTGCACTCTGACAAAGGTGGTGAGTTCTCCTCCGACCTCTTGCGGGACTTTTGTCAGGGGGAGGGCATCCTCCAGTCGTTCACGCTTCCGGCCTCCCCGCAGCAGAATGGGATTGCAGAGCGCCGCATTGGCTTAGTCATGGAGGTGGCTCGTACCTCCATGATCCATGCAGCTGCTCCCCATTTTCTGTGGCCGTTTGCGTGGTATGCTGCGCATCAGCTCAACATCTGGTCTCGTGTCTCCTTGCCGGAGACCTCGCCTACACTTCGTTGGACGGGAGAGGTTGGCGATGCGTCGGTGTTCCGGGTCTGGGGCTCTCGTGCCTTTGTCTGCGATACCTCCTCGGACAAGCTCTCCTCCTGTGCCATTCCCTGCGTCTTCCTTGGCTTTCCCACTGACGCGCCTGGCTGGCAGTTTTACCACCCCACCTCGCGCCGTGTTTTGTCCTCTCTTGATGTCACGTTTGACCAGTCCGTTCCCTTCTACCGTCTCTTCCCCTACCGCACTGCCCCTCTCCCCCCCCCTGCCGCTCTTCCTCGCGCCAGGTCTCGCTCCGGTAGACCCCCTCCCCCCTCAGGGTCCTGCTCCTTCAGGTGTCTCTAAGGTAGACCCACTTCCCCTTGCTGAGCCTGTCGAGGTTACTGGTGACTCCGGTGCTGCCGGGGGTGGTGCTGCTTGGGGTGCTGAGCCTGTGGGTGCGGAGCCTGGGGGTGCTGAGCCTGAGTGTGCGGAGCCTGGGGGTGCTGAGCCAGAGGGTACGGAGCCTGGGGGTGCTGAGCCTGGGGGTGCTGAGCCTAGTGGTACTGCGTCTACCCGACGGGAGCCTCTCTCACCGCAGCAGCTGCGTGAGTGGTTTGCTCGGCGCACCCGCCTTCAGAGTGGCGCTACTAGAGCTGAAGGCGCTGGATTCGGAGTCCCTAGAGTTGGAGGCTCTAGAGCTGGAGGCCCTCGGGCTGGCGGCCCTGGAGCTGGAGGCGATGGAGCTGGAGGCGCTCCGGCTGGAGACGCTGGAGCTGCTCAGGGTGCTGCGTCTGGGGGTGCTGAGCCTGGGGGTGTTGAGTCTGGGGGTGCTGAGCCTGGTGGTGCTGCGTCTGCTAGTAGTCCTCCGGGTGCCTCGCCGCAGCGGTCTGGCCAGCGAGAGGGTCCCTACTCCTCTCAGTGGCAGGCAGCCATGGACGCAGAGATGGCATCCTGGAAGTCCACAGGCACTTACGTCGATGAGGTTCCCCCTCCTGGGGCGAACATCGTCGATGGCATGTGGATTTTCAGGGTGAAGCGGCCGCCAGGTTCTCCGCCTGTCTTCAAGGCGCGTTACGTTGCTCGAGGCTTCAGTCAGCGAGAGGGAGTTGACTTCTTCCATACCTTCTCCCCCACCCCGAAGATGACTACTCTTCGGGTGCTGCTGCACGTTGCCGCTCAGCGTGACTACGAGCTTCACTCCCTTGACTTCAGCACAGCTTTCCTACAGGGCAGCCTGCACGAGGAGATCTGGCTGCGCCGCCCACCTGGCTTCACTGGGTCGTTCCCTCCTGATACCCAGTGGAGCCTCCGGCGGCCAGTCTACGGTCTCCGCCAGGCACCCCGTGAGTGGCACGACACACTGAGGACTACCCTTGCGGCTCTTGGGTTTGCGCCTTCGACTGCTGACCCTTCACTGTTTCTACGCACCGACACTTCGCTATCGCCGTTCTATATCCTCGTGTACGTCGACGACTTGGTCTTTGCTACTGCTGACACTGAGGCCCTCGCCCTGGTGAAGTCCGAGCTGCAGAAGAGACACACGTGCACAGACCTGGGTGAGCTGCGCAGCTACCTTGGCTTGCAGATCACCCGGGACCGAGCACGCCGCACCATCACACTGACTCAGTCACATATGGTGCAGCAGGTCCTTCAGCGCTTCGGCTTCACCTGGTCCTCAGCACAGGCCACTCCTCTGGCTATAGGCCACTCGCTCTCAGCTCTACCTTCGGATGAGTCCGTAGAGCCGAGTGGTCCTTACCCAGAGCTAGTGGGCTGTCTCATGTACCTGATGACTTGCACTCGTCCTGACCTTGCGTACCCTCTTGGCCTTCTGGCTCGCTACGTGGCTCCTGGTCGGCACCGAAAGGTGCACTGGGATGCTGCGAAGAGGGTACTGCGCTACTTGTGCAGTACATCGGGCATGGGGCTCGTGCTTGGAGGACGGCGAGAGGTGGTCCTCACTGGGCACTCAGACGCTTCTTGGGTTGACGACCAGGCTACGCAGCGATCGTCACAGGGTTACACTTTCAGCCTTGGCTCTGGTTCTGTTTCTTGGCGTTCTACTCGCTCGTCTTCTGTTCTCAGCTCCAGTTGTGAAGCTGAGATCTACGCCACCGCCATGGCTGCTCAGGAGTTACGCTGGCTCACCTACCTGCTGACTGACCTGGGAGAGCGGCCTCGTTCTCCTCCAGTGCTGTACGTCGACAACAAGGCTGCCATTGCCTTGTGTGAGGAGCACAGACTGGAGCACAGAACGAAGCACATCGCTCTACGTTACTTCCTGGCTCGAGAGTTGCAGCAGTGTGGTCAGCTTCGTCTTGCACACGTGGCCACTCGGGCCAACACTGCTGATATATTCACCAAGGCACTTCCGTCTGGTGATCATCAACGCTTTTGTACTTTGTTAGGCCTTGTGCCTACGTTTCCACACTTGCTGTAGTCTTTTGTGTGTACTGTGCTCTATATTTATACCTGCATGCTTGCTCTTGCTAGGTATTGATCACTGTACTGCTCTTGTTGCTTATTGTGCTGTGTAGGCTGTAGTGGGGTAGCCAATATGGGGTACAACCCTGTTAGGGTTAGTACATGTACCAAATTGATTCATAGTTCATTCATTCCTGCTGCTAGATTCTGACAGTTCGGAGTCGTCTTGCGTAGGCTTGGGTTGTCTACTTACTTTGTTTGCTTATACCTCTGTGAATTTCTTGAACTGGCCTTGTGGCTCTTTTGCTTGTGCTCAGAGTGTGTGGTGACGTTGTGATCCACCCTGAGCTTTGTTGTTTTGTGACTGGTCTTGTGACCGTACGGTTTTGGTTTTGCTTGACACCCCTCACTTAGGCTATGGGGGTGTGTTAAATGTTGTAGCTCTTCGTGATGTGTGTCATATGGGGTACAGCAGTTAGGGTTAGGTTTATGTACCCCAACCAACCTCTGTTAATGCATAATTCTGTTCTTGACGTACGGTATATATACATTCATAGTCATGAATAACTATAATCTTTGTATGTTCCATCTCTAAGCAGTTGTATTCTTAAATCTCATTTGATTGTCAAATACCATAGGAGTTGTTGCCACGAAGATATCAATTGTTCTTGTGGCGCCTTTCCTTGGCCTCAACATTCATGGATTTGATGCCATTCACCTTTGTGAGATGCTCGTCAACAGGTCCAACCTTACTGCAACAGCCATCCCAATTCCATATGGGACAACTGAACCTTCAAGTTCACGCAACACTCAAACATTGCAGGCATCATCGTCACCTCCTCCAAACCCTCCCATAACCAAGCCCGGAGCCGAAGGTGGTGCCCCCTAGGTCTGAAGCCCCATCCTGCCCCTGCTGGCGCTCTTGCTGCTGCCCCTGCTGTCCCCTCCCCTCTTCATGCTGGCCTGCCCCTCCTGCCGTCCCCTGTGCCCGCCCTTCCCCCACCCAGCCCAACCCTGCTGCTGCTGCTGCTGCTGCTGTCCATGCGACACCCTTCCACCGGGCATGCCTTCCCCCACCCAGCCCAACCCTGCTGGCCCTGTCGCTGCTGCTGCTGCTGTCCCTGCGACACCCTTCCACCGGGCATGAGGGCACCCCACCAACTCTGGCAGCCCCCAGCCTGTGTGTGTTCCACACCTCTGGGAAAGTTAGTCAACCACAAGTTAGGGTTACCGTAGTTGACCAAATCAATCATATAAACATAATGCTGTTGATAGATTTGCCAATTGCTAAGCTGACCTCAGCGACAATCGAAAGTATCGAGATCTGCACTTGTGAATCATGATTGCTTGACACCACAGTAGAAAAAACGCTATTTTTATTGATATCAACATGGGCATGGCTTTAAATCTTAAGTGCACTTGCATGTTGGTTGCACTCGAAAGTATTTCGCCAGAGCTTGCATACCTACAAGTAAAACACACAAACTGAACTAAGCTTGACAGCAAGCTCTTTAGTGGGGCAAGGAGAGTTGCTGCTCCTCCGGATGATTGCTGCTCCCTTGGAGGACTGCTGAAGCCCATGCATGTTTTTTCCTGCCCCTGCTCTGTTGCTCCCTCTCTGCACAGAAACAGCTACCCCGGCCCAGCTGAGCTCAGTGAACGCTGGCCATCTCTTCACCTCAGTGAAGGTATTCGCGTCGTACCCACTCATGTCAGTGATTATCCCCGGCTCCACCCAGTCCGTGCGGGGGGAGGCCGCACCCGGGCCCTTGCTGCCCCCCCTGCTCTGGTGCTGCTGGTGCTCCTGTTCTCTTCCCCCCCCCCCCCCCCGGTCACAGAACCAGCTACCCCGCCCAGCTGAGCCAGCTATTCACCTCAGTGAAGGTATTCGCGTCGTACCCACTCACGTCTGTGATTGTCCCCGGCTCCACCCAGTCCGCGCGGGGTGACGCCGCGCCCGGGCCCGTGCTGCCAGCCTCTGCAAGGAACATGCAGCTGCCCTCGTTCCACGACAGCCACCCGTCCTTCTCGATTACCTGCAGGGAAAACAAAGGGGAAACGGAGGGGGGGAAGGATGAGAAGGCAGGGAAGAGGTGAGGCTGCGTGCAGCTGCCCTCGTTCCACGACAGCCACCCGTCCTTTTCAATCACTTGTGTGGAAACGGAGGGTTGGAATGATGAGAAGTTTGGCAAGATGTGGAAACATGCAACAAGTGGATATATATATATGGGTGTAAAGGGGTGCGTAGGGGTGTATAGGGCTGTTTTTGACGCGAATCTCACCTCAGGGAGGTTGGCGTTGATGAAACGGTGAAGGCACATGTATATACGCCTCGGTAGAGATGTACAGGGGTGCATAAGGGTGTGCAGGGGTGTATAGGGTTGCTATTAACGCGAATCTTACCGCGGGGAGGTTTGCGTTGATGAAAACGGTGAAGGCGCATTTCTTCCACGGACGGCCCAGATACACCTCGGTAGTACCGCTGTCCGCCGCGATTTCCGCGTCGCGAATCACGATACCGGTTGGCGTATCGGATTTGCGCCCCGACGCCGTTATAGTCACAAACGACGGGCTCGGGTGTAGCTGGATTTTCGGCGCGTCGATTACAACCGCCGCATCGCCGAAAATGAAGTCCATTGAGCCGCCAATCCAGCAATTCTTGTAGTACTGCCGCCCCGCGTCCACATACAGTGTATCTTGCGCTCCGTCGAACGCGCAGTCGAACAGAGCCGTTTGGTCGCCCGTGGCGCGGAACGCAACGGCTTGGTGATTCTCGGGACCTGCCGTGTTGACGAACTTGATTCCGAACGCGACGAACCTGTCGGGTGGTAACCAGACGGGAGGTTACGGAAAGTTAGGCAAGAGGACAGAGAAGGAAGCAAGGGAAACGAGAGCGCAAGCAAGAGGGAACGGGAGATCAGGGCAGGAAAGAACGGGCGGTATTACCTGTCGCTATCAACACCAACAGTAGCCGACTCGAACGTTCCCGAACCGCTGCCATAGCTATCGTCTCCCGTTATAATCGTCTTATCCGCGCCGGCACCAATAAGTACAATGTCAGTCGTCTCGATCAGCACTTTCTCGTTGTAAGTCCCCGCGGGAATATAAATCACGAACCGCGTGCCGCCAGGAGCGGCGTCAATCGCGGCCTGGATCGTCGGGTACCCAGATCCGACGGTGGCACTGGCGGTCAGGGACGGGCTGACGACCATCGGTCCGGCCGTGGGAGACGCTTTCTTGCTGCTCTTTTTGCTGCTGCTCTTCTTATCGCCGCTATCGCTATCGCTGTCCTTGTCCTTCTCGCTCTTCTTCTTCTCCTCCTTATCCTTCTTCTCCTGCTCTTTCTTAGCCTTCTTCTCCTCGTCCTTCCTATCCTCCTCCTCGTCATCATCATCATCATCATCATCATCGTCTAATTGCCTTCTTGCCAAGGAGCCGCTCTCCGAATCCTCCCCGGCGCCAGCAGCGGCGAATTCGGCGTTCATCCTCGTTTGAAGCTCCTGCAGTTGTGCGTACAAGCCCGGCTCGAGCCAGTCCATCGCGCCGCTCCCCGCGGATCCCGCGCCGCTGCTGGATCGGACGGCCATGCGGCGTCCGCGCACTGGCGCCACGTCCTCCTCCGTCGATGGAACGTCGGTAGCAGCAGCTACAGCGGCTTTCGCGGCGGCGTTGGTGATAGAGACGAGCGCGTCGAGGGTGCTGCCCGCCTTCTTAGCCGTGTACTGCGGAGAGGGAAAAGAGGGGGATGGGTGGAGCACCGTTCTTAGCGATGATCGATGTATGTACGAGAAATTGCGTTTCTCTAAGCAGCAGACGAAGGGGAAGGGAGGAGCGTCACAAGGCGCAGCATCAATAACCAAAGAGGGCATGCATCTTCATAACTCAGCGCGAAATGAATCCGAGATCGATCTTTATGACTAATACCTCGAGGTGGATGTAAGCGGGGAGGCCCTGCGTCGAGGGCGAGAAGGTCTGGAATCCGTCAACGCAGTTATCGACCTGCGTGTCGGCGGCGGCCAGCCAATACGGCACGTCGCGCTGATTCGTGCCGTCTTCGATGGCGTCGCCCGCTTGCCCGAGGTACCGCAGCGCGATGTTCGCCTGCCGCGCGCAGGCCCGCGCCATGGCGTTCGTGAAGTGATCGTTCCGCACGTTGCTGGCCTTAATTTCGTCCGCCGCCGCGATGATCGCCGCGACTTGCGCTTGCACCTCCGCGACCATGGCAACGGTTACTTGGTCCTGCGACTGCGGCACCACGCCTAGGGATCGCCGCGCCACGCGGAACTCCGCGGCGCAATGCGTGCGGTTGGACGACGCGACGCACGGGCCCGGGTGGGAAATGACGAGGTAATTGTCCGCCATCTCGCAGCAGGAGATGACGGCGAGCGCGAGGCCGAGGCCTGCGATTGTCCAGACCGCCGCGCGTTTCAGCCAAGCTGTTTCCATTGTTGTTGAGAGAAGAGTTTACAACTGGAAAGTGCCTCTTCGGCCCTATACGAATGCTCGTATAGCAAGGGACAGTGCTGCTGGGGTAGGCCTTAGTGCACGGAAACAAGCGACAGGTATAACTGTCGAGCGGAAGGTTTAACTGCAATTGTGAGGAGGATGACGACTGCTGAGTGCAGATTTATGTTCCGAGGCGGGGGCTATTTGATAGGTATCTTGCGCAGGGAGGGGCAGCTGGTTCCGCGCGGTTCGATTTGATGGCTCGAGAAATCGAGGCGCGAGGCGCTACACCCTCCATCTATTGGCTCATACGGAGCGCAGAGGGGCTGACCGGGCTGGACCGATCGGGGTCAGGTGGGCAACTGGGAATTCGGCTAGTACCTGTTTCCAATCCCCATTCACACTTTTTGAACCCGCCAATGGCACAGAAGAAAATTTCCTAAAAAAAAAACAAGGAGCTAATGTTTCAATGTCACGACGATGGCACCAGAACTGTAATTCGTTACCCGGATCACGTCCTGAAGGTTTCTAGTTCTGAACGGCGCACCCGATGCCGTCCAACCTTTCGCCCTCCCAAAAATCCTCCCAGCGATGTGGTGACGGGTGTCATGACACCTCGGACGTGAAGCGACGCGTGATCCCGATGTGATTGTAACAGTTCAGGTCTCCTAACGAAGCTTTAGCGCTTCGGGCAGACTCGTTAAAGTGGCAGCTCTCGCCATCAGAATCAAGACCAGCCCCCAGCCGTCGTCCGCTGCTCCACGCTGTGCGAGCTCTGCGAGAGTGGGACCTCTGTCGCAAATAGAAAGCTGAATTCGCTAGAGGAAAAACTTCCGAGGGTTTCACTCCCTGACTTGCCGACCACGATACACCATTTAGCTTGATTTAAGAGCACTAGATACACGCACACGTTTGTAGCTATTTCTCAACGTTTCAGCAAACGTTTATTTAAACGGTAAGTCCAGGAATTTTTAATCCAACTGGAAATAAGTACCGAAATCAGTGTTACAAAGCAAGATGCTAATTGTTGTATATATTCCTTTCTGCTGTCGCCCATTACAACCGGTTCATTACTTACAACGCCCAGCCCACACTGCTTGCTTCCACCTGGCCTACTTGTTACCAACGACGGTTATTGTTATGCCAGTGAAACAACTCTCCTGCAAATGGCCTCGTTTCTGCTTCATCCACTTACTAATCCGTCAGTTGCAGTTATATAACTGCTACTTAGGCCCCTGTTACAGCCATCCCTACTACAGCCAGCCCTGATCCACACTTCCTGCTACACTGATTAGAGAATAGAAAACACTTGCTTCGTTACTTGTTACGAACTGTCGTCGTGTGTTTGTGCTACAGCTGCCCCTGTTGGTGCTACATCTGCCCCTGTTGGTGCTACATCTGCCCCTGTTGGTGCTACAGCTGCCCCTGTTGGTGCTACATCTGCCCCTGTTGGTGCTACAGCTGCCCCTGTTGCTCCAATTCCCCAGTGCCTCAACAGCTCCTCCTGTTTCTCTTGCATCTGCCCTCGCTGACTTTTGAGGTGCCTCAAAACTTAACAGCCTCTCCTGTTCCTTCTGCAACTGCCCGCGTTGGTGCTGCAGCTGCCCCAACTTTTCCACCTGCCCCAGTCGCTGTTACTGTCCCTGCTACATCCTTCCCTGTCCCTGCTATCTCTGTCCCTGCTACATCTTTCTCTGTCCCTGCTACATCTTCCTCTGTCCCTGCTACATCGTTCTCTGTCCCTGCTACATCTTTCTCTGTCCCTGCTACATCTTTCTCTGTCCCTGCTACATCCTTCTCTGTCCCTGCTACATCCTTCTCTGTCCCTGCTACATCCTTCTCTGTCCATGCTACAGCCTTCTCTGCCCCTGCTATAGGCTTTCCCTGTCCCTGCTATATACTTTACAGTACCTGCTATACCTTCCCGTTGCAAACAAACTTTATGCCGTTCCAAAAGCACACGAGGGGTGGGGGTGAGGAGTTGACTTTTGAGTCGACTAATACATCGAATTGCTTCAGCTTCCCCCTGTTGCAAAGGAGCTTCTAGCCATCCTCGCTATTCCTTCCCATTGCAAACAAACTTTATGCCGTTCCAGAAGCACCCGAGGGGGGGGGGGGAAGGAGCAGGCGGCGGGGGAGGGGAAGGGGGAGGGCTGGGGGGAGAGGGTGGGGGAGGAGAGGACGGAGGGGAAGGAGGAGGAGAGGGAGGAGGGAAGGGGGGAGGAGTGGGAGGAGGGGAGGGAGGGGGAGAGGGAGGGGATGGAGAGGAGGAGGAGGAGGAGGAGGAGGAGGGGAGGTTGGAGGGGGAGGGAGAGAGGGAGGAGGTGAAAGAGGGAGGGGAGGGGAAGAATCGGGGGGTGAAGGTGGGAATGGGGGGGAGTCCGGGGGTGAAGGATGGGGAGGAATGGAGCTGGGAGGAGGAGGAGAGGGTGGTGGTGACGAGGAAGAAACAGGTGGGGAAGGAGGAGACAGAGAGGGGGGTGAGGGAGGTGGGTTAGGGGGAGGGGAAGGGGGCGGTTGTGGTGGTGGGGAAGGGGGAGGTGGAGGGGGTTTCCGGGGCAAGCCAGGGGAGGGTGAACCTGGGCAGGGGGGAGACATGGGGGAAAAGAGCCGATGGGGAAACAGACGGGCAGAAAGGAGAACAACTGAAAGAGAAATAAAAGGGAAGAACGGAGAGGGAGTGAGAGAGAATGTGAGGAGGAGGCAAGCATTTTGCAGCAGATTACTGTACCATAGCATCGTAGCAAAACATTACAAAGAACAAATATATGTTTCCATAACCAAAACAATATGAAGAAACGTATAGATTACACGGCGCTATATCTTTATGCTTACATGAAAAAGAAACAGCTGGAGGCGATTTGCTGGTTACCACCTTGGCAAGGCACACCCCCAAGCCTCCACACTGCATGTTCTCAGCTTCGGTTGCCGAACCACTCAGTCCGGTTCAGCAGAACAGGCTACAGTCGTCCACACTCCTCTGCCCTTCCAAACCTAGCACCGAGCCTGATGCTGCTGTTTCTCCGGTCCCTGACAGATTATACACCAGGCAGTTCCTTCCCACGCTCAGCGCCACCGAACCTGCAGCTCCGGAGCTCTGGATGGTTCCCGAGCCTGGGGCGGAGGTCTGGGAGAGCAGCGGCGTGCCCTGAGTGTCGATGATTGTTGCTGGACCAAAGAAGTAGTTGCGGGAGAGGTCTAGGAGGGCGATTGCTGGGGCAGAGTAAACCTTGGGAAGAGGGCCGGTGAAATAGTTGCGCGAGAGATTGCTGCATGGGGGGATGTGGGGGGGGGGGAGGGGGGGGGTTGAGGGGTGGCCGTGGTGCATGGGGCAGAGAGGGGGGGGGGGGAAACGGAGGGAGGGTGGAAACGGAGAGGGAAGGGGAGGGGGAGGTAAGAAAGGATGGAAAAGGGAGGGAGGAAAGGGGGCAGAGGGGGTGGGGTGGGGGGAGAGGGAGGAGGGGTGGGGGCTGGAGAAATAGTTGCGAGGGAAGTGGATAAGGGGAAGCAAAGGAAAAGGGCTTACGGATACGTGAGGTAGGGTGAGGTGCGGAAAGGTGGGGGAGGGTGAGAGGGAAGGGAAGTGCTTACAGATATGCGAGGGAGTGTGAGGGAGAGGGGAGGTGACTCACAGATATGCGAGGGATTGAAGATTGCTGATCAAATCTGATGGTTTTCCGCTGAGGGCGTTGTTGCTGACATCACTGCCAGAAAGAGGAGTGTGTTTGTGCGTGTGGGTGGAGGAAGGAGGTAGGGAACGTTGAGGAGGAGGAGGAGGAAGAGTGGGGGTTGGAGTGACAGAAGGTACACGGTTAGGTGTGAGAAGAAACTTTTAGCTAAACGTTAGATATATGAAAAAAAAAGACGTTGTGTGTGGGAGGAACGAAGAGGGGAACGAGTAAAAGGGAGGCGAGGCGAGAAAGGATCATCAACAAACAAACGGATTCCAAAAACTGTAACTAACAATTGCAAAAACGGAAAGATAATTGGGAAATAAAAAACTTACAGCGATACAAGGAATGCACATGTAGTTACAGTGGCAGGTAGCACACCGGTGAGCTTGTTCTGAGACAAGTCTCTAAAGGGGATGAGCGAGGGGGGGTGATGGATTTAATAGAGCATGTAAGTAATGAGCAAAGGGATGATGAGAGAGTGACGAAAACACGGACACAGCAAAGGAGGCGTTACTTGCATCAACTCTTGTTGAGTTGAGTCGCAATCAGGGCAGAGAGTGACTGTGACTAACCCGAGTCACCTCAACTTTTGAGTCGACTCAAAGCTGACTGTGACTAACCCGAGTCATCTCAAAATCGTTTTTGAGTCAACTCAAAAACAGACTCATCACGTGTGAAACAGCAAACAGAGATGGAGGAGAGAAGAGAAACTAAGAGAAGAGGAGGAGTCACGCACACTCTCCTCGAAAGAGAGAGTGAGAAAGCAGATGGGGTTGGAGGTGAGAAGACTGTATGACTCGCTTGCTGCGATAGAATGACTTTTGAGTCGACTCAAAAGTCAGAGGAGAGAAGACTGAGTGACTCGCTTGCTGCGATAGAATGACTTTTGAGTCGACTCAAAAGTCAGAGGAGAGAAGACAGTGTGCCTCGCTTGCTGCGATAGAATGACTTTTGAGTCGACTCAAAAGTCAGAGGAGAGAAGACTGAGTGACTCGCTTGCTGCGATAGAATGACTTTTGAGTCGACTCAAAAGTCAGAGGAGAGAAGACTGTGTGACTCGCTTGCTGCGATAGAATGACTTTTGAGTCGACTCAAAAGTCAGAGGAGAGAAGACAGTGTGACTCGCTTGCTGCGATAGAATGACTTTTGAGTCGACTCAAAAGTCAGAGGAGAGAAGACTGAGTGACTCGCTTGCTGCGATAGAATGACTTTTGAGTCGACTCAAAAGTCAGAGGAGAGAAGACTGTGTGACTCGCTTGCTGCGATAGAATGACTTTTGAGTCGACTCAAAAGTCAGAGGAGAGAAGACTGTGTGACTCGCTTGCTGCGATAGAATGACTTTTGAGTCGACTCAAAAGTCAGAGGAAAGAAGACAGTGTGACTCGCTTGCTGCGATAGAATGACTTTTGAGTCGACTCAAAAGTCAGAGGAGAGAAGACAGTGTGACTCGCTGGCGGCGATAGAATCTGCCCTCACAGCAGCGAGAAACTAGTGGCATGGTTTTGAAACAGTGATAGCGAGGGAAGAAGGGAAAGCGAATGAAGGGGTAGCAAGAGACGGAGGGAAGGAGAGAGAGGACTGGAGGAAGGGAGAGATGGGTTGAAAACTCGTGCAAGGAGGGTACGCAGACAGTGTTCAACTCGTATTTTTGAGTCGACTCAAAAAGAGAGCAAGGAGGGTACGCACACAGTGTTCAACTCGTTGCCCGGGGGGGGGGGAGGGAATGTCCAGGACTGGGACTGAGTCTTCTATTGAGACTCCCAATTTGAGAGGTTCTTTTCCCCCTCTCATCAAGACGGAAGGAGAGGGATGGAAGCACTCACACAGTGTTCAACTCGTTGCCAGGGGGGAAGATGTCCGGGACTGAGTGTTTTCTTGGGAGAGAAAGGGTTAGAGAGGGGAAAGAGAGGGAGGGTTGAGAGGAGGAGAGAGAGAAAGGAGCACTCACACAGTGTTCAACTCGTTGCCTGGGGGGAAGATGTCCGGGACTGAGCCTTCAAGCTGGTTGCGTGAGAGGTCTCTGAATACATTGGGGGGTGGGGGGAAGGGGATGTGAGGGGAGGGGATGTGAGGGGAGGGTGAGAGGGGAGGAGATTTGGGGGGAGGGGATGCGAGGGGAGGGGATGCAGGAGGAAGGTGGCAGGGTTTAGGGTGGCAGGGTAGGAGTTTTGAGTCGACTCAAAACTAGGTGGCAGGCAGGGTAGGAGTGCGGGGTAGAGGGAAAAACACTGGGATATGCTCGGGGGAGGGGGAACCGTCAAGCTGGTTGTGAGATGTGAACTATGTGATGGAAGACGCAAGACGCGTCTTGCGTCTAGCGTCTAGACGCTAGACGCTAGACGCTCGTTTAGACGCTAGACGCTTGGGTAAAAAATTTCCAGGCAGCCCGGATTTTTTTTTTCGATGTAGTAGTAGCTATTTATTTCGTGTTTGCTACTGCTAGAGAGACGTGGTTCCCTAACTATGTATGATGAGAAATGAGGATTTTTGTGAACTCTAAATATGGGGAAAAACTTTTGGTACGGCGGAAATTTGACCCAATTGTGCCATATGTGCATGTCCCCCACCCTCCCTATGGCCCTCAGAAGTTTTTTTAGGCTGCCCGAACATTTTTTTTAGGCCTGCCCGGGTTTTCGTCTAATATGCGTCTAACCTAGGCGGAAATGCGTCTAGCGTCTTAGACGCTGCGTCTAGACGCAACCGTCTAAGACGCTAGACGCGTCTTCCGTCACATAGGATGTGAACGGTCTACTCTTCTAAAAGTCTTGAAACCGTTTCCACACAGATAGGGATGTGATTCTTTAGTCGACTAAAAGAACGGTCGTTGGACAGATAGGGATGTGGACTTGACGACTTTGGAAAGGTGCCCTGCGCTGCGGAGGCTTAATTCCATCAAAACTTAGCGGAGGCTTAGCAGTGTGCATGTTTAAGAGGTATTCCATCAGCAAAACTAACTCCTTGATAGAGATGGAAGTGTTCAGCATCTCAAGAAAAGTCATCAGACAGATAGGGTCCGTCCAGGGATCTGGATAGACGAGGCATGCATTTCACAGAGTGACAGTGAGAAAAGAATATTTTTTTCTTCTTTTCTTTTCCCAGTACAGGTACAGTACAGATGAAAGACGCACGGGAGGTCTTTTGAGGCGCCTCAAAAGTCGTCCCTATACCCGCAATCTCTATATTGAAAAGCACACTGTATCCATGTTGAGATTAGATTGAAGGAGACACGCACAGATGAAAGAGGTAAGGGAGGTTGCCTAAGGTGGGTGGGATTTCGCCCACAAGGCTGTTGCGATCCAACTCGCTGGACGAGGGGGGAGAGAAGGGCAGGGGAAGGGCAGGGAAGGGGCAGGGGAAGGGCGTGTCAAAAGACATGGCAGGGAGGCTAACAGGCAAGCGAGATAGGAGAGGTCTGTGGAGGGTGAAACGCGAGGGATGAGGCAGGAAAGTGTTTTTTGAGGCGCCTCAAAAACAGGCAAGAATGGATAAGGGATGGATGAGGTGAGAGAGGGTGCTGTTGTGTACGGTGCCTTTGCCTTTGATTAAAAAAAAGGGAAAAAAAAAAAAAAAAGAGGCAACCTACTACGGTAGAAAGGCTTACAAATGTGAAAGAAGTGAATGTTTGTGAGCCTTCCTATTGTATCAGAGTTTCACTTCTTTCACATGGATGAGGTGGGAGGGAGAGGGTGATGTTTTGTGAGGTGCCTTTGCCTTTGACTCAAACAGAGAAAAGGAAAGGGAGGCTACCTGCGGTAGGAAGGCTTACAGATGGGCGAGGTAGGCGAGTTTGCCACGGGCGGTGAAGAGGGATGCAGTGCGGTGCAGTGAGTTTTGTTGAGGCTTACAGATAGGCGAGGTACGAGAGTTCGCCAAGGGCAGTTAAGAGGGATGCAGTGCGGTGCGATGAGGGGCTTACAGATAGGCGAGGTAGGCGAGCTCGCCAAGGGAGTTACAAAGGGTTGCAGTACGGTGCAAGGGATTTGGATCAAGAAAAGGCATGGTAGGAAGGCTTACAGATAGGCGAGGTAGGAGAGCTCGCCAAGGCCGGGAGGGATGGGGCCGGTGAGAGTGTTGTTGCTGGCATCGCTGGTGTGAGGGGTGGAGAGGGGTGGAGAGGGGTGGAGAGGGGTGGAGAGAGGCAGAAAAGGGCAGTGAGGGTGCTGAAGGTGGGAGGGATGGGGCCCGTGAAAGTGTTGGCAGTGCTGGCAGTGCTGGCATGGGAATAAGGGAAGGGAAAGGTAAGCGAGCTCCAAACCCGTTTGCACCGCTCTGAAACGAGGGCAGTACTCACAGGTGGGAGAGGAGGGAGAGAGCAGAGAGGGAGGCAGGCAGAGAGGAAGAGAGGCGGTTGGAATCTAGTAGCCTGCAGCAGGGAGGGTGAGGAGGGGAAGGGAGAGTAAGACAAGGAGAGGGCTGAATGGATGAGTAGCGGGAGGCAGGGAGAGGGGTAAGGGGAGGGAGGGGTTGGTGGAAGAGGGGGATGGGGCAGGGTAAGCGAGCGTTTGAAAGAAGAGGAAGAGATGTGTCAATAAGCTTGACTATAGGCAAACGTTAAGCAGAGCAGAGGAGGTGAAACGAATGCCGTCAGTACAGAGCTTGAGTGGGCACGCAGCACAAGTAACGGAGCCTACCGCATTTTACACATACGCCAAAAGAACCAATAAATCTTTTGAGACGTATAAAGAAGGAATACGTTGTTGGAAGAAAGAATAAAGCATGGAAGTGAGAGAGAGAAAAAAGATCAAACGGGCAGTTGACAGACAATGGTGTTGTGCTTCTGAGACTGAAGGTGACTTTTGAGTCGACTCAAAAGAATGAAGCATGGGAGTGAGAGAGAGAAAATAGATCAAACAGGCAGTTGATAGAGCACCGCTGTTGTGCTTCTGAGACTGAAGGTTCGCAGGGACTACTTTTGAGGCGCCTCAAGAGTGGGCACCGCCGCTGAGGGACTAGATGGGTCACAGGGACTAGATGGGTCACAGGGACTAGATGGGTCACAGGGACTAGATGGGTCACAGGGTAGTGATGGGTCACAGGGACTAGATGGGTCACAGGGACTAGATGGGTCACAGGGACTAGATGGGTCACAGGGACTAGATGGGTCACAGGGACTAGATGGGTCACAGGGACTAGATGGGTCACAGGGACTAGATGGGTCACAGGGACTAGATGGGTCACAGGGACTAGATGGGTCACAGGGACTAGATGGGTCACAGGGACTAGATGGGTCACAGGGACTAGATGGGTCACAGGGACTAGATGGGTCACAGGGACTAGATGGGTCACAGGGACTAGATGGGTCACAGGGACTAGATGGGTCACAGGGACTAGATGGGTGACACACGTGAGACAGCTCACAGGAATCTGAGCCTCGATAGCTTGCCGATGGCTGCAGGTATAGAGCCCGTGAGACGATTGTTGCTCAGATAGCTGGCGGGACGATGTAAGGATGATGATGATGACAGGGACGATGGGGAGGGATGAAAGGAACATTAATTGACGGGGGGGGGGAAAGGGGGGGTGAGAGAAGAGGTGAAAATAGCCCCGAAGACAATTGCTGCTCATGAAGTTTACAAGAAACAACAAGGAAGGCAGGCAGCAGGGGAAGCTGTGAAATGTAGAAAGTGTAGAATTCTCAGCCTCCATTCAGAAGTACTTGGTTTAAGAGTACTATCAAACCAAGTCCTCCAAGAACTAGCGCTCTATTAACAGTACTTGGTTAAATAGAACTCCATTCTCCAGAACCAGCTCCTCTCATTTTCCACCCTCCTCATTTTCCACCCTCCTCATTTTCCACCCTCCTCATTTTCCACCCTCCTCATTTTCCACCCTCCTCATTTTCCACCCTCCTCATTTACCAACCTCCTCATTTTCCACCCTCCTCATTTTCCACCCTCCTCATTTTCCACCCTCCTCATTTTCTACCCTCCTCATTTTCCACCCTCCTCATTTTCCACCCTCCTCATTTACCACCCTCCTCATTTTCCACCCTCCTCATTTTCTACCCTCCTCATTTTCCACCCTCATTCTCCACCCTCCTCATTTTCCACCCTCCTCATTCTCCACCCTCCTCATTTTCCACCCTCCTCATTTTCCACCCTCCTCATTCTCCACCCTCCTCATTTTCCACCCTCCTCATTTTTCACCCTCCTCATTTTCCACCCTCCTCATTTTTCACCCTCCTCATTTTCCACCCTCCTCATTTTTCACCGTCCACTTACAGCCAGAAGAGCTTGACACATGCTGGCAAGGTGGATGGGATGGATGACGTCAGCATGTTGTCTCTCAAGTCTCTGTTATGTTATGTTATGCCGTGTCATACCATACCATGCCATGCCATGCCATGCCATACCACAACATGCCATGCGACAACATGTCATGCCAATGCCATTTCAACACAACACAGCAGAACACAGACATGTAGACTTGGGCATGCCGCTCTCAGGTGCTTTGTTCGCTAGTGGCTGCCCTCTTCCTTTTCAGAGGTGGGTGGAGTTTAGGGATTAGGATGGGGCCCGCTCGAGAGTTTGCAAAGCAAGTGGGAGTTGCAGCAGCTGATGGTGGTGCTGGTGGGAATGAATCCGATACTTCACAGCAGGTGCTGCAGGGCTTTCAGTTGAAACTCGGGCTTTAGGTTGAAACTCGGGCTTTAAGTTGAGGTTACTCACAGCAGCTGCAGCGCTTTAAAGTTTGACACTTGCGGTGCAATGCTGCCCGAGAGACGGTTGGATCGCAGAGAACTGAGGGGGACAGGGAGAGGAGAGGGGAGAGGAGGAGATGAGAAGAGAGGAAAGGAGAGGAGAGTTTGTATAAGGCGATTCAAAAGGCAGTTGCGGTGCAATGCTGCCGAAGAGACGGTTTGACTGCAGAGAACTGAGGGAGGCAGAGAGAGAGACGAGAGGAGGAAATGAGACGAGAGGAGGAAATGAGACGAGAGGAGGAAATGAGACGAGAGGAAAGGAGAAGAGAGTAGACGAGAGGAAAGGAGAGGAGAGTAGACGTGAGGAAAGGAGAGGAGAGTAGACGAGAGGAAAGGAGAGGAGAGTAGACGAGAGGAAAGGAGAGGAGAGTAGACGAGAGGAAAGGAGAGGAGAGTAGACGAGAGGAAAGGAGAGGAGAGTAGACGAGAGGAAAGGAGAGGAGAGTAGACGAGAGGAAAGGAGAGGAGAGTAGACGAGAGGAAAGGAGAGGAGAGTAGACGAGAGGAAAGGAGAGGAGAGTAGACGAGAGGAAAGGAGAGGAGAGTAGACGAGAGGAAAGGAGAGGAGAGTAGACGAGAGGAAAGGGGAGGAGAGTAGACGAGAGGAAAGGAGAGGAGAGTAGACGAGAGGAAAGGAGAGGAGAGTAGACGAGAGGAAAGGGGAGGAGAGTAGACGAGAGGAAAGGAGAGGAGAGTAGACGAGAGGAAAGGAGAGGAGAGTAGACGAGTGGAAAGGAGAGGAGAGTAGACGAGAGGAAAGGAGAGGAGAGTAGACGAGAGGAAAGGAGAGGAGAGTAGACGAGAGGAAAGGAGAGGAGAGTAGACGAGAGGAAAGGAGAGGAGAGTAGACGAGAGGAAAGGGGAGGAGAGTAGACGAGAGGAAAGGAGAGGAGAGTAGACGAGAGGAAAGGAGAGGAGAGTAGACGAGAGGAAAGGAGAGGAGAGTAGACGAGAGGAAAGGAGAGGAGAGTAGACGAGAGGAAAGGAGAGGAGAGTAGACGAGAGGAAAGGGGAGGAGAGTAGACGAGAGGAAAGGAGAGGAGAGTAGACGAGAGGAAAGGAGAGGAGAGTAGACGAGTGGAAAGGAGAGGAGAGTAGACGAGAGGAGAGGAGAGGAGAGTAGACGAGAGGAAAGGAGAGGAGAGTAGACGAGACGAGAGGAGAGGAGAGTAGACGAGAGGAAAGGAGAGGAGAGTAGACGAGAGGAAAGGAGAGGAGAGTAGACGAGAGGAAAGGAGAGGAGAGTAGACGAGAGGAAAGGAGAGGAGAGTAGACGAGAGGAAAGGGGCGCGATGAGGGGAGCCCGTATGAGGCAATTCAAAAACTCAATTGCAGTGCAATGCTGCCTGAGAGGCGGTTGGAATGGAGAGAACTGGGGGGATGCAGGGAGAAGGGAGGAGAGGGGTGGGGCGAGGTGAGGGGAGGAGGGGGGTGGGGCGAGGTGAGGGGAGGAGGGGGGTGGGGCGAGGTGAGGGGAGGAGAGTGACAAAAGGGGGGCAGGGGCAGAGAGTGGGTAAAGATAAGGGGAAAGATGCACGGGAATGAGGGCTTGTTTGAGAAGTTTCAGAAACAGTAGGGGGACAGAGCGAAAGGTGGTACGCACAGGTAAGAGATGTTGGTGAGGGAGTAGAGCTGCGAGGGAATGGGGCCTGTAAACTGATTGCCGTCCAAGCGGCTGCGTAGGAGGGGAGGAATGAGAGAAGGGGGCGGGATGAGGGGAGAGAGGGTGGAGCGGAGAGCAGGAGGAGGGGAGAGTGGAAGGAAGGATAGGAAAAATGAAGCCCTCTAAAATCTGTGGCACACACTTGGAACAAGGTTGTAAAATGGCAACAAAACAGCGGGCCAGCTCTTAAAAAATTTCCGGCCTTGAATTTGGGAGAGTGAGGGATTCTTGAAAAAGAGATGGAGCAAGAGCGAGTGGGCTTGGCGTGGCATAGCATGGGATGGCATGGCATGGCATGGGATTTGATCGCATGGCATGGCATGGCATGGCATGGCATGGCATGGCATGGCATAGCATCATGGCATGGCATGGCATGGCATGGCATAGCATGGCATGGCATGGCTTGGGTGCGTACAGGAATGCCAGGCGAGAAAGTTTTGCGAGGCCAGTGGGGATGTTTCCTGTAAGCTGGTTTTGAGCAAGATTTCTGGGGGATGGGCGGCGGAGAGTAAAAAGAGGACGGGAAAGAGAAAGGAGAGGAGAATGTATAATGAATGAATGCAAGAGAAAATGGGGAGGCCAGTGGGTATGCTCCCTGTGAGATGGTTTTGAGCCGGATGGCTGGTGGGGAAGGGAAAACACCAACCCTCGTAAATGGTCTGCAAATTCCATGGAGACGCGATGCAAACGCCGTGTAAAACGCTGTGCCGTGCAAAGTGGTCTTTGACTCGACTAAAAAAAACAGCATGCCATGCCACGCCATGCCATGCCACGCAAGGGAGGTCCCAATCCCATACCAATACCATATCAGTGCGATGCAGCGGAGCAGAGAGCAGCAGAGTCTTACAGTGTGCGCAGCTGCTGCAGGCGAGTCACAGCGGAATGAATGCCATGCCTGCCTTGGCAGCTTCTGAGGGAACGACAGCAAGTGTGATGCGAGTGTTATGCAAGCATCGTGCCAGCGCTTTGCAAGTGTGGTGCGATGCAGCAGAGCAGAGAGCAGCCCGCCTTACAGTGTGCGCAGCTGCAGCAGCCGCAACACCACAGAAGGGAAGGTTCCAGCTAGGTTGTTAATTCCTAAGTGGCTGGGTGGGGGAGAGGGGGAGAAGGGCAAACAGTTGTGAGACGTCTCAAAGAGGAAGGGAAGGTTTCAGCAAGGTTGTTAAAGCCTAAGTGGCTGCAGTGGAGTGTAGGCGAGTCACAAGAGAAGGAATCGTGTCACAGAGGGGAGACAGGCAGAGAGGGGACAGGAAGAGAGGGGACAGACACATGTTGAGCAGTGCAAGAGTAGAGTAAAGGGCCGTGATTTTGGAACACATGGGTGAGTGAGTGAGTGAGTGAGTGAGTGAATCACTGTGTGTGTGAGGGTGAAGAGGGAATGAGGGCGTACAGAGCCGTGAGTGTGGAGCTGAGCTGAACAAGGGTGGAGGGAAGGCTCGTCAGGTTGCTGGCAATGGATCTGCTTATAAAGGGGATGCGGAAAAGCGGAGGAGAATAAGAATCCATGCTTGTTATTTTAGCCAGGCAGGCACGCAAAAGACGGCCAGCGCAGCTGAATGACTTGGAAATGCGGTGGGTTCGTGAAGAAAGCAGGTGTTGGTGTTAACTCTGAGCACTCTCAGTAGTCACCCCAGCACAGACTTTTGAGACGTCTCAAAAGCATTCCCAGTAGTAACCCCAGCACAGCTGATTTCATGGAGTTTGCTTCGTCGTCCTAAGAAACAGTTTGAGTTGATGGACATCAGACCTCCGCAGCCCACCTGTTTACTCCTGACAACACCCCAGCACAGACTTTTGAGACGTCTCAAAAGCATTCCCAGTAGTAACCCCAGCACAGCTGAATGACTTGGAAATGCGGCGGATCCTTGAAGGAAGCGAATGGAAAGCAGAGGATACGGAGCTGAGGGGGGCAGAGCAGAGCAGGAGGGGGCAGAGAGGAGCAATGAGGAGGAAGCTTACAGGAAGGAGAGTGAAGGGAGGCTCCCTATAGCGCCTGGTAGCGGCCCCACCACTCCCACTAGGGTGCTGCGATGATGAGGGACGGAGAGGAGGCGCAGGGAAGATGAGGAGAAGATGAGATGAGATGAGATGAGATGAGATGAGATGAGATGAGATGAGATGAGATGAGATGAGATGAGATGAGATGAGATGAGATGAGGTGGGAAGAGGTATGGGACTCTTAAACGCCTCTCCAATGGCGCCTGTGAGCGCCCCGTTGATGCCAGTTTTGAGAATTCGCAAAAGTAACATCGCCAATGGCGTCTGGGAGCGGCCCCACCACTCCCACTGGGAGAAAGGGAGACTGGGGGAAACCAGACAAGGAGAAAGACTCACAGAGCGGTGATATAGCCGAGACTAGGGGTTATAACCCTGTAACGGTTATAATCTACCCAAAACCACCTCTGCTGCGCTGCCCACAGTGCTGTGACCGAGGACTCACAACGCGGTAACCCCTAGGACTCACAGCAGGGTGACGTAACCGTTGACGTTGCACATGCCCTCAAAAAGGACCTCACACGACCAGCTGCCACCCAGAGAGCATACGCCCCCCAATGTAACTGCCCTGCCGTTACCACTCACGGTGCGGTAACCTAGGAGGACTCACAGAGCAGTGACGTAGCCGTTGACTTGATGGCGCACACGACCCCAAAGAGCGCGTCGCAATTGTCCTCGCTCTTCCAAAACGCTTTGGGATTTGCCCGCGCTCTTCCAAAACGCCTTGGGATTTGCCCGCGCTCTTCCAAAACGCCTTGGGATTTGCCAGCACTCTTCCAAAACGCCTTTGCTACTCACTCGCATTTGAGAAAGGACTCACAGAGCAGTGACGTAGCCGTTGACGGCGCACACAACGCCAAAGAGCGCCTTGGGAACTCAGAGCGTCTGGCGCGATAACATACCAAAAACCATACCGAAACCGCCTCTGCCACTCACAGAGCCGTGACATAACCATTGACGTCACACACGACCCCGTATAGAGCCTCGCAGTTGTCCGCGCTCTTTCAGTACGCCTTGGGCCTGCGAGTGTTATTGAGAGTTTTCAAAAACACCCTGAAACACCAAGGAGAGCCTCGCAGTTGTCCGCGCTCTTTCAGTACGCCTTGGGGGTGCAGCTCGGGCTCCTCGATAACACAGCCGGACCGGGTTTGTCTGTTGCCACTCACAGCGGGGTAACCTACGGCGACTCACAGAGCAGTGACATCTGCCACTCACACCTGAGGAAGGAAGGACTCAAAGCGCGGCAGGTGTGATGTCTGCTGCCACTCACAGCGGGGTAACCTCGGAAGAACTCACAGCGCGGTGACATAGCCGTTGACATCACACACCACCCCAAAAAGCGCTTCGCAGTTCTCCGCGCTCTTCCAGTAAGCTTTGGGGCTGCGGCTAGGGTTCACGAACGACAGCTGGTCCCTCAGAGCCACCAGCGCTTTCCCTGGTTGAGGGGCGGAGGCGGGTGGGGGTGGGGATTGCAGGGGAAGACGAGCGGCGAAGTGTGAGAGTGCTTGCAATCCGCTCTTCCAGAACGCCTTGGGGCTGCGGCTAGGGTTCACGAACGACAGCTGGTCCCTCAGAGTCACCAGCGCTTTCCCTGTTTTGGGAGTTCAGGGTTCCGAGGGGGGGGGGGGGGGGGGGGGGGGGGGGGGGGAAGACAAGTGGAGGGAGGGGGGGCGGACGGGAAGGGGCGGGGCGAAGATGAACCTGAACGCATTGGGGCTGCGGCTGGGTTTTACAAGCGACAGCTGGACCCTCAAGAGTCATTAGCGCTTGCCCTGCTTGGGGCTGCGGCTAGGGTTTACAAACGACAGTTGGTCGCTGAGAGTCACAAAGGCTTGCCCCGCTCGGTGCGGTGGGGAGGGAGGGAAGAGGAAGGGTTGGGAGGAGAGGAGGAGGAAAGAGAAGGTGGGAGGGAGGAGGGGAAGGGATGAGAGGGAGGGAGGAGCGGGGGGGAGGGTGGGAGAGGAAGGGTCGGGGATTGCGGAGGGTGGAAAGCGGCTGGGAACGGTGGGGGGAAGATGAGGATTTTGACGAATAGCGGGAGAGCTGCAAAGCTGCAAATCTTCGCTCCAAACGTGGGATCGGGGGGTGGGAAGCGGCTGGGAGCGTGCAGGGAGATGAGGACCTCATCCAGCATAGCGTTCTGAGCGTAGCGTTCTGAGCGTAAACAAACTACTCTTCCAGCCCAGAACGCCTTGGGAATGCGATTAGGGTTAACGAAGACAGCACTCCAGGAGTCCACGGTCAAGAATCCACGAATTAGAATACGACTGTATGTAACAGCCTCTCGAACATGCTACCACCCGTACGCACACCAGCGTTACGCGTTACAGCCCGTACGCCTACCACCCGTACGTATCCCTGCGCCGCCGTTTTACGACCCGTACGTTACGAACCGTGCATCTTCATCCACCCGTACGAACCTACAACCTGCATGCCATAAACTGTTCGAAACGAGCCGTACGTTCAAGCCCCATAAGGAACAAGCCTCCCGTTACACCCCGTTACAACTCGCTCCCACCCGTTACAACCGGCCACAACCGCTTGTTACACCCGAGGACTCACAGTCTGGCGGGAACACGCGAGTCCCCCAGGAAGCCATGGCGCCCGAGTAATCCCGCTGCCGCTGCTGCTGCCGCTGCTGCTGCAGCTGCTGAGGGTGCTGGCGATGGTACTGGACTGTCGGCGCGAGCAAGAGAAGCACGAGCGCGCACACCCACCACAGCCGCTCCTGCCGCTGTCTCCGCCGCAATTGCCGTCCAGAAGCACGCCGGGAAAGGCCACCGTTTGTGTCACTCCGTGCTATGTCACCCCTACTACTACCCATGACGTTACTCCCTATTTCGTCACCCTCCATAGTGTCAAACTCGCACTACGTCACTCTCCATACTGTCGAATCCTGGGCTCTTAGTACGGGCGACGCGGCTGTGCCACTTGCGAGGCGGAATGCGAGCTTCGGAATGCGAGCTTCGGAATGCAAACTTCGGAATGCGAGCTTCGGAGTGCGAGAATCGGAGTGCAAGCTTCGGAAGGCGAGCTACGGAGTGAGCTTCAAAGCGCGAGCTTCGGAGTGCGAGCTTCGGAGCGCGGGCTTCGGGGTGGGAGCTTCGGAGTGCGAGCTTCGGAAACAAGAGCTTCAGATATCAAACGACACAGGCTCGGGAGGACGGAGAATGAAACGCGGCGGTGCGAACGAGAACCAGTGGAAAGCGAGGACAGGAACACAGAGACGCGAAGGAAACCACGGAGGAACGTAGGCTAGGCAGCAGAGCAAACCCAAGGAACAAGAAACCTACCTACCTTTGTTTTCTGTTCCTTCGCCTGAAGGAGGTCTAGAAGCCCAAACAGTGTCCTGCAGTTGCTTGGTTGGATTGGAGGGAACGAGGGGGAGGTGCAAACAGCAAAAGACCAGGACTTCACTGTATTCTGTCTTCTCGTTGGTTTGGGCAATCATCAGATGGCGTTCACAGGAAGTTCGCTCAAGCGAAGTAGGCTCAAGAGGCCCAAAAGTGCAGATATTTGCAACCTCGCACACCCACTCCACGAGCCATACGAATGTGGATACACACCTAGACGAGTTTGAGTGAGTTCGCAAACCCAATCAGGTGCATGTAACCCCGTCGACTTCAAGATCGTTCACGACAAGCTTTCGTGAAGCAACCCCAAACACGTGCTTCACAAATATCTGTGCACTGTTGTTGAGCGCGGTTCGCTTTGAGCGAACTTGCTGTGAACGCTATCTCAGTTCTTTTTCCCGTAGACCGTTCCCCGAGCTGAACGGTACTGTACTGGACACGTGGGGTCTGTGGTGCTGGCACAGCACATTCAAAAACATTTGCGCCCACTCGTTCCAACCTTTGCGTTCCAATATACAGTACATTGCCGATAGGCGATGGGGTACACCCTGGCTGGTGTCAGAATCCCGAATCGTGCCCACCAAATGTTCCAGCACTGCACGCGTCGGCAAAGTTTACCTCAGCGGCCAAAAAAGGCCGCCCGATTTCGAGGTACAAATGGGACAAGGGCCCCCCTCCGGACTGACGACCTCCTGACGACCTCCGAGCGGCAAACTGGGCCGAACTGGCGTCCCAGGGGCCTCGGGAGCCCTCGGGATTGTCGACATTCTGACGACCTCGGGTTCTGCTGGGAGATACCTGAGAAGGATATCTCAGCAGACAAAACAGGAGAGCCCGCCACGTCGAGCCGCGATTGCTGCCACGCGGCCCATTAGGGACGACCCAGATCGTCCCCAGCGTGTACATGGCTCCCACTATGTGGGCGTTGTGGCCACGCGTCGCTCCGGCGGAGTCTTTTTGTGCGCGGGAAGTCGACGATCCCGCCAAAAGTGTCAGTGCGCGATCAATGCGGCGCAAATCGGACCGTCCAAAACGTAACACTTTTGTGGCATCTCACCTTGCAAGCGAGGTCGATGTCGACCAAGTCATCCAACGGCCCACAACCGAGCCACGCGGCACATTCCCAATACTGTCCAGGTTCAATGAACCTAACCACACAACCAAGCGCGCAGAGTGGAAGCGGCGCCGATCACGAGGCGCCACGCTGGGCCTCAGTAATCCAGGGCCCCTAGGAGATGGAAGTCGGCATGCCCTAATTTCCGCGGAGAGGCACCAATGTCGGTCCCAAGCCACGTAACACACGCCCATTCCACAGTGGAATGGCCCAGGTTTGCGCCCCTTGGGTGCAGCGCGACGTCCCATTAGCCATGCTTGGCACGTGGCACGTCGGACAGTACGCCGCCACACGAGTTCACATGCATGGCGGCAAAAGCACAGGGGTTTGCGTGAACCGCGGCAGCATCGGAGTCGCTCAGAACCATACCCCACCGTGACCGTGCACCGGTGCTCATTCCCTTGTCCGTTCCTGCGTTTCTTCCTGCTCTCTAGTGCACTTAGAAATTTCAGCTGCTTGTATGATACTCGGTTGCCGACTACTCGTTCAAGTCGGCACTTCTTGCTTCTACCTGGCACCCACCAAAAACGTCGGCGGTGGTCAGTACTCGTCGCAGTCGACGTCAGGTGTTGTAGGGCAACATCGGTGCAAACTATCAACGTCCCGGCCGACCTAGCAAGTCGGCGACGCATGGCCAGAGGTCGCCCTAGAGCCCAACAGCCGCAACCCATCCCACCCCCCGCCGACTCAGTAGACGCCGACATCAAAGCGCAGCTGGAACGTCTCGAGGTCGAAGCCGAGATAGACGATCTTGAGCGAGAATTCGAAGAGGACCGCCACGCAACTTTTCGGGCGTACACTGCGCCCGCGACTCAGTTCCGTCTCTGGTTTACCAACCTCCGCATCGCACACGGACGAAGGTAGAGCATCATACGTGCTGCCACATGGCCGACGTCGACATGTCCGACGCTAGTCCCCCCACCGACCACAGTCCTACATCTACCGAGGAAGAGACGCTCCCGTTACTCTACGATCTTGACGCGCTGACAGAGATTCCGGAAGGAGAGTTCACCAAGGACATTCCCCCACCGCCGATCGGGGAGTTCAACAAGAAAAAAAAAACCGACTCCGACACAAAATGGACAGCCAGGAACTTCGTCTGCACCGGCCGGCTCTGGAAACCAGGTTGATGAGGAGGAGGAGGAGGAGGAGGAGGAGGAGGAGGAGGAGGAGGAAAGCGATGACGAAAACGATGAGCGTCCACCGCGTAGCACTAATCCGCGCACATTGGAAGAACGACTCAGGCGGGAACTTGAATACATAGATACACTGCTCGAACAGGACGAGGATGAGGACCAGGAGAACATGTCGGTGCCGCGCGAACAGTGGAGGGCGGCAGACTTCGTCGAGGAAGACATGGTGTACGCGTGCATCGACGTGCTCGTCATGGACGCCCTACGCCACCTGCAAACCCTGGAGAAGAACAGCACGCTGAGGCAGTACACCTCCTGGATATACCACTACAAGAGGTGGGCGGCGAAGATGTTGAGGCAAATTCGCAACAAACTTCCCCAGGAGCACAGGCTTAAGCACGTCGACGAGATAGGCCACTACATCCGGGACAACAAGAAGAAGAATTGGGACCAGGAGGCCGATGTCCCCCGGGCGTACGTGTGGCTGCATGGCCCTAAGGTCACCAAGACCCGGCTTCGCGCGTACGTGAAGTACATGGTGCGTGAGTGTAAGCTCGATGCCGACTCCATCGAGGAGGAGAACAACGCCGCGCGAACCCAGCCTGTGCAATCTACGACGGTGCACACGCTCCTCGGGCGCATAAAGGCATGCCAGATGGCGGCGAGAGTGGAGGCGACGCTCTACCGGGAGACGGAGCTGAGCATCATGCGGGAGATATCGGTGGTCAGGTCGGAGGTGCGGTTCATGATCCGCACCAAGAACGAGCGGGACATCAAGTAAGTTGAGGTCCAATCTATGTCATCCACACTATGAAGTCGACGCCGCCCTGAATAACCCTTACTCTTGGCTTTGTGGGCAGGAACTGCGCCGATCGCCGTCGCGGAACCATCGGCGATACCTACACCGCCGAACAGTTTCGCCAGATCATGATGAGGGTGCTGCCGGCGTGGGCGGCCAAGGCGTGGAACCCGCGGGGAACGGGTCCTTCCCAGACGCTGTGGAGGTTCCTGCTCTTGAAGGTGCTCACGCTACTCTCCCACCACTCTCTCCTGCGCGGTGCAAGCATCCGCGAGATCACGCTCCCCGACATCTTCTTGTACCGACTGGCGAGCACCTCGTCGGTGAACCCGGAGAACCAGCCGGTCGTCATGGTCATCGCTGCGCGGAACTCGAAGACGTCCAAGGATGCGTGTCTGCAGCAGAGCTACGCGGCGCGACACCTCGAAGCGGAGTTATGCGCCGTCGGCGAGACTGGCCTGTGGTTGCACTTCATCCTCGACCAGATCGGCCAGTTTCACGGCGTCGGCCTCATTCCGCCGGTGGACACCAGCACACGCGCGAGCTGGTACAAGAAGCACCTTTTCTTCGCCAAAAACGACACCGACCAAGGGGAGCTCTCTGCGGCAAGTCACCAACGCTGGACGCGGCAGCTGTGGGACAAGAACGGGGTGTTCTGCAAAAGGAATGTGCACGCCGCTCGAGCGGGAGGGGCCCAGGAGCTGGCCATCGACGGCACGCCGCGCGCCGAGATCGCGGAGCTGGGTCACTGGGCGCTCGACAAGATGACGCGAGCGTACATCACCGCCAGTCCGGGTGGGGGTGGTGATGAAGAAGGCCGGTTACTCTGGTTACAAGCAGGACTACTTCTTGGGTCGGAGCAGGGTGCCGCCTTCCGAGAAGCTCTTGAAGCTCATCGCCGAGCACATTTTCCCCGGCGTCGACGCCATGCTGAAGAAGGTATGTTAAGCGACGCCGACGTAGTCTTGTCTTCGTGTCGTGTTGCCGACCGTACCTGAATACCCAATATACATGAGCGACGCCAACGTAGTCTTGTCTTCGTGTCGTGTTGCCGACCGTACCTGAACACCCAATATACATGACGATTTGCAGGCAGAAGGGCTCGCTGCCAAGGGGTCCGACGCTGACAGAGCCGCCGTGCACTTCTGGCGCACACTCCAGATGCTGCGCCGCATCGTCGCGGAGGACCTAGCGGTGAAGCTGGTCCGCACACCATGGCACCCGTACGTCCAAGGTTCCAAGCTCTGCCGGATCCCCCTCTTCCAACACTGGGCGAAATGGGTCGAGAAGGTCGACACCGAGACGATCAACAAGCGTCGGGACCCGACCCAAATTCAGGCAGAGGTAAGTCGACAATCATGTCGGCGACGAGCTGTATGGAGTGTATGCCAAACCACATCGCAGCGCTTGTACTGGCATCCGGCTGAGTGACTGGTGGAGCTGCCGCTTTGCGTGCGCCTAACTGGGCGCGGAGAAACGCGGACTTTGGGTCCGCAGGCGGTCGGGAGGCGACCTGAGGCGCGGCAAGTGGGGCACCGGACGACGTGCCGGCAACCTGCGGGGTGACGGAGCGACGAGCTGTTTCGGCAAGGCCGGCGTCGACCACGGGAGGCTGCTGCACGTCCCTGCGATGTGTCTCTATGCGGAGGAGCAACTCCCTGAGCGCGTTACCACCGGCGGGCAACTTAGCAGCTGACGGACCATCGCGCTTAGGCGCAGGAGCCTTCGCGTCGCCCTTGGCGGCCGAAGGGGCTGCTGGAGCTGGAGGGGCCGCAATGGCCGGCCCTTCGTTGTTGGCGCCTGACTGGCCGGCCGGCGCGGTGGTAGCCGAGGGGGGGGGTCGGGGAATCGACATGGACCCCGCCATTGCGACGGACGGTCCCTTGGCGGTTCTGGCGCCACCATCTTTCGCCGTCTGAGCGGTTGGTATCTCCTTGTCGCGCACGCCTTTCCCACCGCTCGCCTGAGAATGGGTCTGCTCGGCGACCAAAGGCGGGCCTTCCGGTGCCGCGACTTTAGCGGCAACCTCGTCGGCAGTACCACCCTCTGCCCCCCCGCTCCCATCCCCCTTGCTGGAAGACGACCTTAACACCTTCCACCCCGCCTTCGTCTTCAGCTGGTCGACCACGCTCTGTGAAGCAGGCTTCGAGCCGCCTGGACCGCGGCTCCCGTCCGCTCCCTTGCTCCTTCACGCTCACCGAACCGTCTCCGCCGCCCGTCCTCTTCTGGCCCTGCTTGTCGGCCTCCCTCCGTTGCGCCTGATCGGCGACATTGGCCGACGGCGACGCGCCTAGACCGCGGCTCCCGTCCGCTCCCTTGCTCCGCTCCACGCTCCCCGCATCGTCACCGCCGCCCGTCCTATTCTGGCCCTGCTTGTCGGCCTCCCTCCGTTGCGCGTGATCGGCGTCATTGGCCGAAGGCGACGACCCACGTCGACCAGGCGCCACAGTGCCGATCATCTCGGTCATGAACTTCATCCCGGAAGCTAGGAACGACTGCTGGGTGGCCTCCGTCACCGCCTTCAAGATGTCTGCCTTGAACGACTTCAAGAGCTCCTCCGGTAAGGCGGGCGTTGGGGCGGGCGGCGTGGGCTGAGTCGGAGGCGGCGGCTGCACGGCGAGCCTATGAGTCACAGCGGTGGCGATGTTGACCTGCGCGGAGGCTAGGTGGTTCGAGATGTACTCCTCCAAACCCCTCTTCGCATCGCCCACCACCGTATCGACGTGTTCGGCCAAGGTGGAGAACGCCTCGGCGCGTGCATATGCCATATTTCCCTCCGGATTGTCAAAGTCCAGCAACCACGCCGACGCCAGTTCCGCGAAGGACTTCATCAATTTCCACGCTTCGTCGAAGCTGCCGGTGATGTTGCCCGTGATGGTCGTCGACATGGCCGACGTCGCGTTCCGCAGCCGTTCCGCCGCAGTCTGGTCGGAGTCGGCGACCTGGTCGGCCAACTCGTTCACCTTGTCGACGAGTCCACGTACCCCGACAAAAAACATGTCCAGCCGAGCCTTCTCCTCATCGAGCAACGTCGCCAGCCGAGTGTTCTCCGCCCTCAACAAACAGTTCTCCCGTCGAAGCTCCTCGACGTCGTCTAGTTCAGGACCCTGCCGACCAGATGCTTCCCCCGTCTCCTGCACGCCCGTGATGTTCGCCCCTTCGCCGGCGTCGACCGGCACCTTCCCACTTCCATTGCATGCCGCCTCCTCCTGGCCCTTTTCCGTCGTTGCCTCTACGCCGACCTCATCCTTCTCCTTCCCCCCATCTGCCGACCTCGTAGTATTACCCGCATCGCCATCCTCCTCTTCCTCGTTCCTCTCATCCGCCGACCCCGCCGCCTCTTCCGCCGCTCCCACCTCAACCGTACCGTCTACGTACTCCACCTCGTACTCCACCTCTTCCTCCACCCCTTCCTCATCCTTCTCGTCCTCCTCCTCCTCCCCCTCGTCCTCCTCATCCTGCTTTACTGCCTCGTCCTCCTCCGACTCCGACTCGGACCCCCACCCCGACTCCTCTTCCTTCCGTTCTGCACCTGCCGCAGCGTCGCCTCCTCCTCCACCGATTCCTCCTCCCGCAGACACCCTCGCGCTCCCCTGATGCTGGGCGACAACTGCTGCTTGGGGCGCCGTCTGTCTTTCCGCGCCGTCGTCGTCAATCGAACCGTCGGCGGGGCCGAGCGCTTGTGAAGTTGGCGCCGCAGAGCGTTTTTCGGCGATGCGCTTGCAGATGTACTCCACCATGTTGTCTCGCAAACCCCTCAGCCCCTTGGTCTTGATGTTCTCGATGCTCACCCCACTACGGCCCTTCTCGCCCGTCAGCATGTCAATCTGCTTGGCCACCCACCCGAACGACGTCGCGGCAAGCATGCCGGTGCCGACATGCCCGTCCGACACTGTGTCCGGCACTTTCTGCGTACAACACGGGCAAGCGGGGAACATTATGAGCGGAGCATACAGAAACGTGCACCCCCTTTAATGCTCAAACGTGCAACTCACGTCGCGGATAGGGTCGTCGCAGTCGGCAAGCCTTTCCTCCACCACTGCTTGTGATGGCGGCGCCCCGTCCCACTTCCTACCGGGACGCCCCAGCTCGGCCAGGACAGCCGTGCGGAATAACCTGGAGCATCGTGGTAAAAGGAGGCGGTCAGCACGTGATACCCTGTGTCGGCGACTAACAAGCGGGACATCGACGACTATTCACAACTTACTTCAGCACGCGGACGGCCTCGTCGCGGTGGACCAGTTTACCGGTCTGCGGGTCGATGTGCCGGATCGAGGTCCTGCACACATGTCCCTCAGCCTTCAGCAGATCTCCTGGGTAGAGGATGGCTATGACGCTGCAGTGTGGTCCTGGAAGGGGACCGCCTCTGCACATGCAATACACGACGGCGTCAATCACAATATACGATGCGACCGACCACACAAAACGATAACTGGACAATGGGGAAACGGCTCACGTTGTTCTTAACGGGATCGCGGCGATGTCGGCGTCGAAAACCGTAGCAAAGCAAGAATGGTTGGCGGCCTTCATGGCCGATCGAAGCGGGCCGACTCCGATTACCCACAACCGCTGGTCGTCCAGCCCAATGCGAAACCAAGCGTACCTGATCGCACGATTGGGCATGAGGGATGATATAAGGGAGGGTGAGCAAACGCTACCAGGTCGACCTCTACCGAACGTCAAACGCCGACTGTACGTGGTCGACGTCCCTGGACGGGGTCTATGCCTAATACCGCGTACGCCGACGACAGTCCGATGACAACCGGCGACAATGCGTTCCCCAACGGCGCCGACATCTACCCTATGCGCCCTTCTAGAGTTTAGTCGGCGCCGACATCTACCCTATTCGCCCACAGCGACTACTCGAGTCCCACCTGATGCCGAACCCCAAGCATCTCTCGTTGAACTCCTTCTTGTGGTCGCGAAGGACGGCGGAGTCGTCCCACTCGAAAGTGAAGCTGAGACCGCGACCCATGCGGTGACGAAGAGGAAAGTCGGCCGATGTCGGCGCCGACTTATCGGCGTCGGGGCTCGGCTCCATATCGACTAAGGGAAGACACGGACGGCTAAGGAACGATAGCACAGATTTGGGGGGGGGGGGGGGGGGGGGGGGGGGGGGGGGGGGGGGGCAGAGCTAGCAACTTCCGAAGATCGAAACGAGAAAATGAGGAAAATGAGGAGCGAAGCCACCTTCCACAAAGAAAAGGAGGTGGTGCCCCACCCCAGGCCCGTTCAGCATCGCCCAAGGGTGTGGGGCCTGGCTCGGCAGGGCTCGGAGGGCGCACGCGCAAGTGGCACGGGTCGTCCGTCTCCGCCTTGGTAGAGCGTCGACTTCGCGTCCATTGGCACAGGTCGGCGAGGGGACGCAAATTCGCATGCGCGCGGAGCGTCGCTTAGGTCGACACGTGTCGAGTTCGTAGCGGCTCGCGATGATATCGCGCATTCGATGCGAGTGGTTTCAATTTCGCATCGGTCGAAATTTGGCATGCGCACGATGCGAGCCCACGGGCGAACACGTGGCGGCACTGCAGCGGGTCGCGAAACTGTTGAGCGTCCTGAGGGGGGCCCCGAATTTTCGCCAGGCCCTCGCCTGCCCGTCCGGGCAGGCCGCGATGGGTTACTAGGACCTCGCGGGCAGGTGGCACGGGTGGGCTGCCTTCGCGCGAGGGTTACTTTCCCTCGCGCCAGGTGTCGCCAGTTCGCCGACCCCACCCGGTAACGTGGGTCGCTGTTCACGTTCGGAGCGGGGCTGCGGGGCGGCGGTCGTGCGCTCGGCCCAGCCCTGGGCCAGGCTGGCGGGCCCGCACGCGCGTCAGTCGCCCGCCTCGTCAGGCCCGGCTCCGACGACCCCCCTCGACGACACTGGCAAATCGGTTCTGACGACCGAATTGCGCTGAGATGTTCGGAGGCGTCTCATCCCTAGTACACCTTGTGTTCGCTCTATTGTAGATTCGGTTTGTGGAGACTCACCGCGCCCAACGGCTTGCTATCTCACACATCAAATTGTCACAGTTCTTCTGACTGCGGCTCAATGAGGTGCTCTTTGTTTCAGAGCGATAAGGTTAAGACAAAAGACGGTTGTGTAGGGTGATATAAAATGAAACAAAAATATAAAACGCCCTTACAAAGCGGACGGCGCATTTTTTACCCACATGCTAAGAATTTTAATGTCTCAGTGCTGAATAATCCTTTCTTTTCAGAATAAATTGAAGGAATTCTGATTCTTTCAATAGCTTGTTTTCCGCTCTATAGAATTTTCCTCTCATCATCAAATTGGCCACTCACTTCATTCTCTTCTCTCATACTGTTAGTTTGCACTTCTCTTCAGAGAGAATGTGAGCTACAAGGACCAAATGGAAGATGCTGCAACGCCTTAGCGGGTGGCTCCACGTTTCCTTGTTCCACGTCACCATCTCATCCAACCCCAAGCGACCCTCCATCCTGTCCCCTCTTCTTCCATCCTAGAAATAATCGTTTCACGCGGTGCAGGGCGGTACCTCGCGTTAGAAAAAGGTGCTATTGCAGCACCGTTCTGGAACGTATTCGAACCCGAGTCAACCGTTCATTGCTTGTGTAACCCGCCCTTACCTCTCTGCTTTCCCCAATACTCTTCTCCTTTCCCTATTACCTCCCACTACCTTCTGCTGCTTGGGAAACAGGAACTTATTTTGGTCAACTTTGACTGCGCGTGGTTTACTTGTCGCGCGGAGCCATGGCGTCCTCGTCGCTTTCCTGCTTGCAGCAAGCCTCGGCCTGCACGGTGAGGGAGCACGGCTAGAAATAAAGCGCTCGTGCTTCGCTAATGCCGTCAGCATTAGCAGATAAGAATGTTTCTGAAGCGAGTGCATTGTCAGCATTTGGTTCAGTTCAACGGTCACGTTAGTCGATCTCCCGTTCTCTCCTCTCTTTTCTGACTCGCGCAAGCAGAAGGCACGATGCCTCCCCGTCGATTCCTCGTTTTAGGGTTTCCATAGGTTCCTGACTTCGACAGTTAACTGTGTTTGTTAAAACGATCCTTTTGTATCAGTCGCCGAGCTCTTTAACGAGGACTGTTTCCTCTTCCAATGGGGAATTATGCAGGGTTTAGCCAGCCTCCATCGGGTGCCGGACCGCACCATCAATAGAGCCCGCTGCCTTCCTGCTTAGCATGCTGTAGAGGTGTTTTTTAGTGTAGTTTTTACTGTACACGTTTTGAACGAGTTTCTCGTCAGCGCGTCGGACCACACTCTTAGAGCACCAGCGGTGTTCAGGTGCCGATGTGCCTTCGGTCTCAGCTTGCCTCTCAGTACGGGATTTGAAAAACGCCCAACTGAGGAACGCGCCGTCCACGAACCAGTACATTCGGCTATCTACCCTTAGGAAGGACGTGTCAGTAGGGTATTTAACCAGGTGACTCCCTGGTCGACTCGAGAGGCAGCTGAGACAACTTAAATATCAGCTTCGCTACGAAGTGACGTCTTAATGAGGTCCAGCTTGCCTTTGTTTCGAAGTTTTCTCATTCCCATCATTGTTCATATCCCCTGCTGGCGTAGACTGGTCCCTCAGGCTGCCCTCGAATCCGTTTTCTGTTTCTTTCCCAGCCTCTTCCTCCTCCACCTCCTCCTCCTCCTCCTCCTCCTCCTCCTCCTCCTCCTCCTCCTCCTCCTCCTCCTCCTCCTCCTCCTCCTCCTCCTCCTCCTCCTCCTCCTCCTCCTCCTCCTCCTCCTCCTCCTCCTCCTCCTCCTCCTCCTCCTCCTCGTCGTCGTCGTCGTTAAGACTCATTTATGCCTCCCTTTTCCAACACCTCAGCCACTTGTTCCTCTCTTCTGGTCCCCTTTCTTTTCTCCCCCTTTACCTCCCGCCTCCCCCCCTCTCCGCTCACCCCCACCTGGTAACCCCCCAGACTGCCAGGCTGGCAAACCTATCCAGCTCACGCAGCTGCCACGTCACCAGCCAGCGCCTCTCATTCCCCTCCCTCGCCTGCTCCAGCACCTCCGCGTCTCGCGCCGCAACCGGCGGCGCGGTGCGCGTGAGCGCGGTGAAGAAGCAGGAGGAGCTGGCGGAGATCCGCGGGATGGGGACGGCGGAGATCGAGCAGGCGGTGGTGGACCTCAAGGGCGAGCTCTTCCTGCTGCGCGCCAAGCAGGCCACGCGTCTCGAGTTCAAGCCCAGCGAGTTCGGCCGCATTCACAAGCGGGTGAGAGAAGCTTATGGGAACTTGGAATTGGGGGAGTGGGGGGGATGTTTGGGGGGGGTTGGCGGGGTGGGAGTGATTGGGAGAGTGGCGGAATGTTCGCAGATGAAGGGGAGAGGGTGATCGATGAAGGGGCGAGGTGTGGAAGTGTGGGAGGGGTCGAAAGGGGGCGGTAGGAGGCGGAAGAAGGGCGAAGGAGGGGGGGATCTGTGGGATGAGGGCAGCGGAGATTGAGGAGGGAAGGGCGCGCAGGTGGATAATGCGAGGGAAGAGATAGGTGGGCTGCGCACGGGTTTCTGGGCGCAGGCTCATTGGGCGGAGTTTCACGAGCATATCACTGCTGGTATGAGAAATGTTTGGGAGGATATGTGTGATTGTGCGTCTGGGCTCACTTTGAAGCCTGTGCGAGCATGGGACGCCTCGTGGGACGCACTGTGGGATGCACTGTGGTACATACTGTGCACAATGGATGGCTCATGTGTCATGGGCATGTATGGGTGACTATGTTGGCAGCTTTGCTGAGGTGGCACTGGGAATCGCTCATGCACAGCGATTGCGGGGTCGTACTGTGGCAGAGCTTGCCACATAAGCTGCTTCAACTGGATGTAATACTTAAAGCTGGCTCCATATTTTTATTTCTTTGGCGGTGCCTTTCGGTGTTTGGCAGATTGCACGGATGCTGACTGTGAGGCGGGAGAGGGAGTTGGAGCAGGGCATTGGGAAGAGAGAGTCGCGAAAGCTTGACCGAGCATGGAAGAAAAGCATTGTGCCACGCCCGCCACCCTCTTACAACCCTGAGGAATGGAAGAAATAGAGTGGTGGTGATTAGTTGCAGCGACATGTATGAGAAGTCCGGTTCGCGATTGTATGCTGTCTGATGTGATATAATACATGCATGGAAGACAGTCATGCATGCTGCAAACGTTGGGCCACTGTTCCTTGAGCAGACATCTGCATCACCTTGTTGATGGATGTCTGGGAATTAATATTGAACTGGATGCATAAGAAGTGAAGTGTACTACATTGAGTACGGCGACTTTCAACCAGTTTCACTGCGGGTCAATTGGCTTTGACAACGCAGTCACGTCAGTGACCAGAAGCGGCAA
The DNA here is from genome assembly GCA_947470075.1 of Closterium sp. Yama58-4. Classification (NCBI taxonomy): domain Eukaryota; kingdom Viridiplantae; phylum Streptophyta; class Zygnematophyceae; order Desmidiales; family Closteriaceae; genus Closterium; species Closterium sp. Yama58-4. The sequence continues at coordinate 666,568 of CANIUD010000227.1, read as the reverse complement.
AGAAACCCGAGAGCCTCAAGCAATTGCGAACGCTACGAATCACATCACTCGGACAAGGCATTGCCCCGAATCGCCAAACAAACATTGCGTGAGTGGCGTTCGCTCGATCATCACATGATTGGTTGAAGGAGAAGCCACGGACCGGTCAAGCGTGGTCGTCACGGTAAATGTCTCACCAGAGAAGAACCAAATTTCAGCAAGACGCTTCGGCGACTTTCGCGACTCGCGAGGTTGCACAAATTTGTGAAGGCATTCTGGCAGCCAGCAGCATGCAACACAAATCCCTGAGTACAACGTCTGCCCTTTTAGCTCGTTTCTCTTCCGACCAGCATTCCAATCAGGTGTGAAATCGAACGCCAGACCTTATTAGTTCAGACTCCAGACCAGCAGGCAAGCGTTTTTACCAGCCTCGAAGAATATCTTATAGAATTATCGACGTTTCTCACTCCCCTTTCCTGAAAAAAATAGAAGACTGTGAATAGATGTCAAGGATTACTAGCGGTGGTAGGTGCAATAAGGTCCGAGATATGCCAAGGGTTGGTTACCATAATAACGTCTCGAAGGATCCTGGCGCGTCGAGAGGACAGAAGAGCAAACTTGCTGCAGCGCTCAAGATCCTCCTTATCGGAGACAGTGGTACGTAGTATCTGCACGATTACCTTATCAATGCATGTAGTTTTCTCAGAGCATTGCGAGAACTTTGGCCCAAGCCATCTAGTTTTAATGCATCTGAAGTTCGCATTTACACTGTAAATTTATGTGCATATTTTTTTTTCAATATTTCAGCCGCGTAGCGTTCACATAATCATTTGGAAAAAAATTCACGGGTGTCCTTTTTTTAAGAAAAAAAAAGAGAAACAAAACCCGTGTTTCTACTATTATTATTGCTATTAATTTTGCTCTTAGTCTGCGTTCTACATTTCTCCGCGTGGTTCATGGCAGCTGTGGGAAAGAGCAGTCTTCTCCTCCGTTTTTCAGAGGACCAATTTCGGAGCGACCTCACATCCACAATTGGGTATGAGCAACACAGATTCTTCTATCCCCTCTTCCCATCCCCAAAATGTTGCTGACCCAAACCTGACCTTGCAGATAATCTAGCCCAGAGCTAACCCGAAAGTCACCCCAAAGAAGGTTTGGGGTCAGAATTTCAGATCAGGTCAGGTTCAGGTCAGTGAGTTTTTTGGCCCAAAAGTAACCTGACCCGCACAGCCCATGGGGATCTGGGGAGCCAGGTTCGATACTTGTCGCTGGCAGTTCTAGACTCCAAATTTTCTATTGACTTCGAAAACATATTGATCGTAACAAACAAAACATCTAGCAGAGCTCTGCAAGATTCGATCACCTTCCCTTCGGATCAACACTACAATATTGAACCACTATGCCAAGCTTTCACAACACAGGGCCGTTTATAATGTCAACAATAATTATTTTTACGACGAAATCAAATCTCGCTTGGGTTTCAATTTCCATTGTCCTTCTGGTGGTGTCCACCAACCTCACCTCACAGCATATATCCTTTCACTTCCCAACATTTCGCATTTAGATCTACCTGCTCCAATCTTGAATCTTAGAGATTTCACTAGCCCTTCCCTCTACCCTTAGCTACCTAAAGCGCTTTCTTAAAAATACCCCTACCCCGCCCTCTTTCCATTTCTATCTGTCCTCATTGCAGGCTTCGATTACTGTCATGCTGATGTTTTTTTACGTTACGTTGTTATATAATGAAATATATATTATACAATTTCAACAAAGATTTTTTTTTACAAAAAAGGGCACACTGTAACGGGGATATAATCAGGCCATGCGCTGGCCACGTGTGACCCGAAACTGACCCAAATCTGACCCGTACCTGACTTTTCCCGCCAAAACTTAACCCGTACCTGACCCGTACCTGACATTTCCCGCCAAAACCTGACCCGTACCTGACCCATACCTGACCCGTACCTGACCCGAAAGTCACTTATGGGTTAGCCATCTGACCTCAGACTAGCCTAAAGTGTCAGTTCCAGAAGTAACTTGTGGGTCAGTTTCTGAGGTGACCTGAATGTTGCCCCGGAGTAACCTGGGGGTCCATTTCGGGTCAGAACATTTTAGAGATGCCGCCTCTCCCAGTGTCATACTCTCATTCTCCCACAACCCCTTTGATCCCCACTCCTTCCTTTCCGCGATGTCCTTTATCCTTCGCTCCAAGTAAGACCAACACACATACAATTTTCAGACCAACACACATACAATTTTCAGACCAACACACAAACAACTTTTAGACCAACACACGTATGACCAACACCATAAACTCATACTTTCTCACCACCCATAAGCTCATAGTTACTAACGCTCAGCCATACAAGTTTGTGCACACACTGAACCGCGCAATAAGACTCGTCTGTTAGACTGAATATGACTCATTGTCAATTATGTGGTTTCTGGTTATGTAGAAAACCCCTGCTCTTCTCCTTCTTGGCTGCAGAGTTGGCTTCTTGATTCGCACGACCGAAATCGATGGTGAACCGGTGAAGATGTCTATATGGGATACAGCTGGGCAGGAGAAATATCGCACCATCACTGAAGGTAGATATCGCCATAAACCATGTTCCGTGATTCTTGTTCTAACGGCAAGCATTGCTGAATTTGCCGAGTCTGTTGAATGTGTTTACCCAGTGGACATTCATGCCTGCTACCTTTATCGCAGCTACCTTTTGTGCCAATACCAGAGCAGAGTTATATACTACCATTCTTAATGTGCTCTTTCATGCGTGCCTGTTCGTGCTCACTCTTTGCAGCCTACTATCGGAACGCTCACGGTATAATTCTCATCTACGACATCACCGACCCATTATCATTCAACAGTAAGCTTGTCATCATACGCTCTCTCATTTGTTTGTGTAACTCTCACATTTTTGTTCTTGTATTTTAACTTCAGTTTTGTGCATGGCTATACAGATGTGCGAGGGTGGATCAAGAGCATTGAGGAGCATTCGACGTGCGGGGTGCGTGTGGTTCTTGTCGGCAACAAGGCTGACATGGACGACCGAAGGGTATGTTGTTCGACACAACTTATGGAGGACATGAACCATGTGTGCGCCTGTTGTGAATGCTGCTTTTCTAAAAAATTATGAGGCCAAAGCCCCATAGTAACATCTCTCTCTCTCTCTCTCTCTCTCTCTCTCTCTCTCTCTCTCTCTCTCTCTCTCTCTCTCTCTCTCTCTCTCTCTCTCTCTCTCTCTCTCTCTCTCTCTCTTTCGCTCCCCCATCTCTCCCACTCTCTCACCCTCATCTTCCTTCATGTGCACCAGGTTGTAAGCAAAGAACAAGGGCAACAACTGGCTAACGAGTTCAATGTCAACTTTTTTGAGACTGTACGTTTTCTTCCTTTTCCCCATGAAACTGCTGACGTTAAACTGATCACATCCACATGAATTTGGCATTGCCTCGTTTCGTATATATTGCAATTATACAAGACGTGTTTGGATCGGCTGTTCAAAACGGCACAATTCTAATTCCTTTCCTGTTTTACTCTTTCCAGTCTGCTAAAGCGGATATCAATGTTGAGGAGGCATTCCAGTGCATCGCCAAGGAGAGCAAACAACTATACGACATGATCCACTCTCAGCATCGCGAGGTGTGCACTTTTCCATTCTTATGTACCGGTATTTGTTGCCCATGATACCGTTTATCACATGGTTTCACAAAGCTTACAAATGCACCATGTTTGACATGCTTATTACAAGATCATCACAGCTTATCTATGGCCTAGACATCATTGAATGCGTGTTTTTTCAGCCCCCTCGTCCCTTTCTCCACTCTCTTACCCCTTTGCATGGGCCACGCAGGTATTAACGTGTATCAACCTCGAACAAAAATCAACACCATCCCTTACCAGTTCTACTTGTTGTGTTTGATGACAGAATATGTACCTGTTAATTACCATATTGATTTTGACCATTCATGCTTAGGGTCGCTCATAGTGAATAAATTCACAAAATATACGCCCAGGATTTTTTTTAATAGATGGAGCTTCACTACATCAGAGATACAGCAAAGGGGGCCACAGTCGTAACTGTTGCATAAAGGGGGGCTTATATGCAGGATGCAAGGAGCCACCCCAAACAGCATCTACGGTAACTTAAACCTAACCTATCTATCCGTCCAGATGGACAAAGATTCATCACGCCATCTAAGCTTGTTGTCTGACCGTTCGCTAACATTTTCCAGAGCCGAAATTTTATCCTTGGCCAAGTGTCTCTTGGCCACGTGTCGCTTCTTCGCCCAAGCCTTCTTTCGCTTGATACCCTCGTAGGTGCGAGCGTGCAAACAGAAAGCCGTCACAATCTTTCTCATCACCTTCCTGTACAGGAACTTTTCCCCCTGAAAACAGCGTGGCATCGCTCCATCCAGCTTTGGTGAAATGTAGTCGCCGATACCGTGAGCTCCGGAAATGCTGATGAGGTGCCCTCTCGCTGGAAGAGCAGATCGCCAAGTGTCCTAACCCTCCTCGCTTGGCTGAACCAGCAGAGGGCATCTGTTAGCGCGCCTATCACCAGTTGAATGACTCAGCAGGAGAACAGTGTCTAGCCCACTGTTTCTGCCTCCCCACAATGCGCGCATTTTACCCTCTCCCCCAGAAAGCGCAAGCGGTCTCCCACTTGCAAGTTGAAACAGTGTGTGCGCAGCAGGACATCACACGCCCTCGCGGGAACCACATGTGAATCCCTGCTCGTGATAGTCCTCTGTCACTCGATCCGCGTCCCCCAGCACCTCTCCCATTTCTCTTGCCTAGGAAGCTGCTCTGGGTGCTCTTGCTCCTTCTCCAGCTCCACCTTCAGCTGCTTCAGAGACGCAACGCTGCTCCCCACACAAAGATTTTGTTTCGAGCAGCCTAGCGTACGGGTCACCCATCTCTCCTGCAACCTGCTCTCCTACCATCACCAGTGGTGTAGCTGCTGACACAAACAACATCGTGACTTTGTCTCCATCTGATACATGCAAGGGGGTGAGCCAAGCTGCTCGTAGGTTGGGTAGGTTACCCGGTATTGTCTAGCTTTGTGAGAAGAACTCTGTACCTGGTTTCGGCGGTGCGTTCATTGGTGCACGAATGATTCGCGCAGTTCGCTAACTCCTTGTACACGCCCAAAATAACACACGTTCGGTTCATTGTGCACTCTCATGTTTGTGCATAGACTCAAGCCTTGTTCACTTCTTGTTGGTCGCATTTGAGTGTTTTCAATTTAAAAGCCCTTCGCCAAAACGTGTCGGCGACATTAGCGAAAGTGGTAACCACCCAAAGTTCAAAACCCGTCCCTGAGCCTTGAAAAATATCACACACGCCCTTAACAATGCTCCAATCATCACGTAGAGCCCCGTACCCTCCCACGCAGTCTATCTATTGTAGAGTGACTCTCCGTAGCTTCCTCTCCCCAAAGCTGTAGCCAAAGTTGGGGCACGACAGGGCTGCGGCTGGGCGTCGACGGATGGGCGTCGATGGATGGGCGTGTCGAAGCCCACAGCTTAGGCGCGACAAGGCCGCGACTGGGGCGCCACAAGAGGGCAGGACGGGACCGCACCGGAGCAGAATGGGGCACGCGCTTTCAAAAGGAGGCACTGGCATGCTAGCGGAGCGATCGCGTAACAAGGGCAATACTCGCAGTAATGGCGTTTGCGTGTCATCAGGCGCCTCCGCGCCAGCAGGGGCGCCCATGCTCTAGTAAAAGCAGATCGCAACAAGTAGGGTGGTGCACGGTAAAACTGGCAAGGTGTGGCCATAGTACAAAACAACTTGACGCTCTAGTTACCATGTCAAAGCAAGAGGCTACAGGGATTAAGAGCTAAGATGAATGGGTGGAGAAATATGGTTTAGACTAGGAAGAGAATGAAGAAACACAAGCAAGGTTGAGGTGCAGCACTAACACTCGTGATAGCTAGCTGCACTAGCATACTGAAGGCACTTTATGCCAAATGAGCACATTTAATTCAACTATTATATCGTCCGTGTGATCCTGCAAACACACTTATTGCACTTACCCTATGAGTGAACGCCTTTTGCGCATGCAGACTGGACATTATATCAAACGAATCGCCAAAACTACTCAAACACTTTTATTTGCCTTATGATTCTCCACCCCATTTTGAAAAGCCGTTCCCTTCCTATCCAATTTATACGAACACAGCAAAAATGGGCCTTAGTACCCGCGGCCCAAAATGCGGATTGTGTGGCTCTGCGTTTTCAATACTGACGGATGGGGTTCACAAACTTGAACAACGATGTTGCAACTTGGGACATTGACAACCAAACACGAACTTCTCCCTGCTTGGAAGTGATGCCAAGGGTTGGGCGAAAGTGCAACAAGCATTGCTCGCAACTCCTTCTACTAACTTTTGTTAGTAATGAGGACCCCTAACTGATCCTCGGGAAGGGTTACAGGCGCGTTCATTTGGGGGGTTATGGGCGCACTGACCCACTACTTCACAAGCCCTTTTATCCCAGTGATCTAGTGACTGGGATTCTGTCGTGGTATCAGAGTGGAAGGTCTCGAGTTCGGATCGCATGTGTGCCACTGCTCCAGAAAACGTTGTCAGTAGGTCCTGGGCCTTTCAGTGTGGGGGGGTGTCATTTGATCGGCACGGGAGATCCCCAATTGATCTTAGGGAAGGGTGTTAGAATCAGGAGCTAGAGCTTAGGAGTGAGCTTAGGAGTGAGCTAAGGAGCCATGGCTAGGAGGGAAGTTACGAGATAAGCTTAGAAGTGAGATTTGGAGAATGGAGGGAATCCACTATAGGGTTGGGAGTACAAATAGGGAAGGGAAAAAGGGTGCACTACCAGCAATAGGTTATAATATCTATCTAATACACTAGTAAGCTGTAGGCAGGTATAAGATATGCAATATAAATTAACACACCCCCGTAACTGCCTACGGCTATAGCTAGTGGTGTCTGGCAACAAGTCGCCTGGAGAGCGGTTGCTGTAGCTGGGATATGCAGAGAATCAGCGGTGGCGTGCCGGCAGATCCTATAAACGCCAGAATGGAGCAGGAGCTGGGCTAAACTGGAGGGCGTACATTGCTGGTGATAATCACCAACGGTTGAATAGGAGGAGGAAGCTGGTGGTGCACAGGAGGCGGTTAAGAGGAGGAGGTGGAAAGTTGGCTGGAAGAGAGGAGAGGAGATGCGGCTGGATGAGAGGAGAAGGGAGAGAGAGGGCGCGGTAAAAGGCACAGGCAGGGCGCGGGCTCCTCTCCCCTGCCACTTCCCCCCCATCCGCCACATCTCTGTACTGCAGAAGCAGGCGCGGGCAGGCGAGGCGACGGGGGGGGGAAGAAAATGGGACAGGGGGGAGGGAAAGGGCTGCGACGATCACCACGAGCGCTCTCCCCTCGACAAATCCTCCCCACCCGCCACCCGCCAACTCCCAGTACGGCAGACGTAGGCGCGGAAGAGGGGGCGACGGGCTAGGCACGCCACAGGCTGCGACGTGCGAGACGAAACGGGCGTGACGAGATTGAATGGGGAGGCACGACGAAGCCGCCAGCGTGCAGCTCGCCACCGCGATTGTTTTGTCCGCCACGAACGTCGCGGCGGATCCACAGCGGAAACGCGACCGAGGGCGACGAACGGGGGCGGGACGAAGGCCTTCACGAGAGGCACGACGGGCGCCATAAGCGAGGGAATTCGTGGGCCCATTGAGAAGTCGGTCCGCAGGATCTTAACACTCTGATAACATGTTAAGTTGAGGCTCTTAGGAACTTAGACTAAGGAAGTTGCAAGACAGATGGCAATTGGGTTTTGGCGAAATATGGGGGTTTGCATTATGGGAAGAGACACAAGATATAGAAGAGCAAAGGGAAGGTGGCAAAGGGGGGCTACACCACCTAGAGAGAAATATCATGATACTACACAACCTAGTCTACATGCAGTTACATACAAAAATATGATTTCTAGTATCCCCCCTTAATTGCATGCTCTACTCGGTAGTGAGAGGCAGTCACTCATAGCTGCGCAGTCACCGAGCCGCAGCTGGGACCACCGTGCTTGACTCCCACGGCAGGTGCCCACCTGCGATTTAACCCCCGCAGCGGATGCTCGGTGTGCGCGTCGATGGAGCGAACATGCAAAGAAACATCGATGTGAGGAACGAAACGAGAGGAGTAGCGAGCGCAGATGCAACGGAAGGTAGAGAAGAGGAGGCGGGATGGTGCTGCAGAATACCTCCCGCCACCCCCATACCCTCCCCCCCACCCCCACTGCTACGTGCGCAATAGGGAGAGGGAGGAGAAGGTGGGCGGCGTTGCAAGCAGCTCACGGCGGCCAGCCCTTCACGCCACCCTGTGCGCTGGCATGCTGGCGCGCTCTGGTGGGCTGTGTGTTAGCGTGCATGGTGGCTTGTGCGCTAATTGCTGCTCGTGTGCGTGCGTGCTAGCTCATCGCCATGCGCACTGGCGTGCACTGACTGCCTGCACGTACGTGCTGTCGCTGGCGTAACGGGCGTAGGCGACGGCGCGACGACCGGGGCGCCGGGGCGACGGGATGCGGGGCGGTTTGAGAGTACGACGACTTTGCATGACTTTACTGTCAGAATACGGAACAGGAATGATTGGATTGAGATCAGACTGAGTACAAGTACTAACCCTAATTGGGTTGTACCCCTTATGGGCTACCCCACTACAGCCTACACAACATAAGCATTATAATGTTTTGACACACCCCCATAGGCAAAGTGGGGGAGAACAAGTGGTCACAAGACCAGTCAAGAAAAGCAAAGCAAGCTCAGGGTGGATCACAAAGTCACCACACACTTCGAGTACAAGCAAATGGCCACAAGGTCAGTTCACATGCAGAGTTATATAAAAGAGAACAAACAGTACAGTGATCACAACCTAGCAAGTGTAAGCATGCAGGAATAAATATAAAGATCATAGTACAAGCAAAGTTACGTAGTGAGCAAGTGAGACAAAGCAGGCACAAGGCCTAAAGTAGTACAGAAACGCTGATGATCACCAGGCGGAAGTGCCTTGGTGAATACATCAGCAGTGTTGGCCCGTGTGGCCACGTAAGCAAGACGAAGCTGACCACGTTGCTGCAACTCTCGAGCAAGGAAGTAACGTAGAGCGATGTGCTTCGTTCTGTGCTCCAGTCTGTGCTCCTGACACAAGGCAATCATGGCCTTGTTGTCTACGTACAGAACTGGAGGAGAACGAGGCCGCTCTCCCAAGTCGGTCAGCAGGTAGGTGAGCCAGCGTAACTCATGTGCAGCCATGGCTCCTGCGTAGATCTCAACCTCACAACTGGAGCTGAGAACAGAAGACGAGCGGGTAGACCGCCAAGAAACAGAGCCGGAGCCAAGGCTGAAAGTGTAACCCTGCGACGACCGCTGCGTAGCCAGGTCGTCAACCCAAGACGCGTCTGAGTGTCCAGTGAGGACAACTGGGCCCCGTCCTCCAAGCACGAGCCCCATGCCCGATGTACTGCACAAGTAGCGCAACACCCTCTTAGCGGCCTCCCAGTGCTCTGGTCGGTGTCTCCCGGGCGCAACGTAGCGAGCTAGGATGCTAAGAGGGTACGCAAGGTCAGGTCGAGTGCAGGTCATCAGGTACATGAGGCAGCCCACAAGCTCTGAATACGGGCCACTCGGCTCTACGGACTCGTCCGAAGGTGGATCTGAGAGCGAGTGACCGGTAGGCAGAGGAGTGGACTGTGGCGAGGAGAACTGGAAGCCGAAGCGCTGAAGAACCTGCTGCACCATGTGTGACTGAGTAAGGGTGATGGTGCGCCATGCTCTGTCCCGGGAAATCTGCAAGCCAAGATAGTTGCGCAGCTCACCCAGGTCAGTGCAAGTGTGTCTCTTCTGCAGCTCCGACTTCACAGGGGCCGTGCGCCTCAGTGTCAGCAGTGGCAAAGATCAAGTCGTCGACGTACACTAGGATGTAGAACGGCGGCAGCGAAGTGTCGGTGCACAGAAACAGCGACGGGTCAGCAGTTTCGTCCTCAGTGTGTCGTGCCTCTCCCGAGGCGCCTGGCGGAGACCGTAGACCGGCCGTCGGAGGCTCCACTGGGTACCCTCAGGAAACGACCCAGTGAAGCCAGGAGGACGGCGCAGCCAGATCTCCTCGTGCAGGCTGCCCTGTAGAAAAGCTGTGCTGAAGTCAAGAGAGTGAAGCTCGTAGTCACGCTGAGCGGAAACGCGCAGCAACACCCGAAGAGTGGTCATCTTCGGGGTAGGGGAGAAGGGCTGGAAGAAGTCATTTCCCCGTCACTGACTAAAGCCTCGAGCAACGTAACGAGCCTTGAAGACAGGCGGAGAACCTGGCGGCCGCTTCACCCTGAAAATCCATATGCCATCGACTATGTTCGCCCTAGGAGGGGGAACTACGTCGACGTAAGTGCCTGTGGACTTCCAGGATGCCATCTATGCGTCCATGGCTATCTGCCACTGAGAGGAGTAGGGACCCGTAATCGCCTCTGCGTAAGAGCGTGGGGTCGGGATGTCCAGTGCATCCGGGTCTCCCTCAGGTGCAAGCAGCACGGCCACGAGATGAGGTAGAGCAGCTGCAAGACACTCAAATTCCTCCTGCCTGTCCTCAAGGACGTCCGTGCCAAGAGCACACTCACCCCCAACAGACAGAGGACAGATAGACTCAGACTCAGCAACAAGACTAGCGGCGTAGTTTAGACGAAACGCAGTAGCAAAGTCAACAAGCTCAGCAACTAAGGCAGACGCAGCAGTGGACTCAAAAGAAGGGTCAGTGACAACAGTGGCTAGGAGACGTATGACAGTAGGGCTGGCAGCACGAACCAAGTCAAACTCAGGGTCCGGAACGACAAGAAGGGAGGACCCAGGTGGAGACGGCAGGGGTACACGATGTGGAACAGAGGAAGGACGAAGTGCCATAGTGTGAGTGATGGGGACAGGAGGAGGACGCGGATGAGGAACACGGCGACCAGTGCGAACAGCGCGGACAGGCGAGGTAGGACGAGACACTGGCTCATCACGCTCTGCAAGGGAGGCTGGCTGCTCGGTGTAAAGAGGGGGGGCAGGGAGCGTTGAGTCCGGCTGTAACGGCGCAGCAGACGAAGGAAGACAAAGAACCTGACGGAGCGCCGAGGCAAGCAGTAGCAGTGACCGCTGCGGCGGCAGCAAGAAAAACGGTCGCTGCTTCACATTGCCTCCAGCACCAGTATCGCCAGATCCAGTGCCTCCAGCGCCAGCACCTCCAGTTCCAATGCCGCTAGCACCAGCGCCTCCAGCTCCAGGGTCTCCAGCTCCAGCGCTAGCACCTCCAGCTCCAGGGCCGCTAGCACCAGCGCCCCCAACTCCAGCGCCTCCAGCTCCAGCGCCTCCAGCCCCACCGCCTCCAGCTCTAGGGCCTCCAGTGTCAGCGCCTCCAGCGGCAGGGCCTCCAGCTCCAGCAGCGCCACTCCGAAGGCGGGTGCGCCGAGCAAACCACCCGCGCAGCTGCTGTGGTGAGAGGCAAGGAGACACGGGGCCAGAGGTTGAGCTGATGCGCAGCATACCGGACCGCAAACGGCCACATAAAATGGGGAGCAGCCGCATGGATCATGGAGGTACGAGCCACCTCCATGACTAAGCCAATGCGGCGCTCAGCAATCCCATTTTGCTGAGAGGAGGTCGGAAGTGTGAACGACTGGAGGATGCCCTCCCCACGACAAAAGTCCCGCAGGAGGTGGGAGGAGAACTCACCACCTCTGCCAGAGTGCAGACGGAGGACGGGAAGGTCTTGGCGGAACCGCTCGCGGAGCTTGAGACGCATAGCGCGGATCCAAGGGATAAAAACATCAAGGACCTCACCCTTGTTGCGCAAGGGGAAGACCGTGGTGTAACGTGAGTAGTTGTCAACAACCAGCAGAAAATATTGCTCGCAGTCCTGTCCATTGACGCGGGCTGGGCCCCACACGTCCATATGGAGAGTCTGCAGGGGAGCAGTCATCGGGGGAAACGAGGAGGAGTGAGGAGCGGCGCACTGCCGCCCCTCGACGCAAGGAAGGCAGGGCGGCGCAGGCAAGGGAGGGAGGGCAGGCAGAGACCTGGGAAGACTAGAGACAAGGAGGCGGGAGTGCATGCCACGGAGGCGTGGCAAGGAGGGGTGACCAAGGCGGTGGTGCCAAAGGAGAGTCTGGTGCGTGAGGAGGCGACACGAACAGGGGGCTGCTACCTGACCTGACGCGGACACCTGATCAGACGCAGCCACTTGAGTAGGCTCAGTAGTCACTGTGTACAGGCTCGACCCAGGCTGACGGGTGAACGTGGCCAGGTGACGGCCCGTCCGTGCACACGTGCAGATCGACACATGCTGACCCCTTGTAGTGGTGGTAGTGACCATCGCATCTGGAGAGCAGCGATACTCACAAAGTTCGTAGAGAACGAGGGGAGGTGAAGACCTGAGAGTGAGCCAGACGGAACCGCCGGACACGGGAGAACAGTGGAGGAACGTGCAAGAACCGGGCCCCCTGAGGGGTCAGCCAGAGTGATTGCAACAGGTGCAGGGAGTGGTGTGACTGTGGTACTGTCACGAAAGAAATAGCGGGAAGCACCTGAGTCAAGCGTGAAGGTGTGCAAGGCCTCAGTACTAGAGAGAGCAGACGCACTAGCACCTAAAGCAGCAGCCTTTATACCTGGATCGGGCGGCACACTACCCCTAGACACCCCACGCTGAGCAAACCACTCACGAAGCTGCTGGGGCGTAAGGGTCTTGCGCGGACGCTGCTGCTGCTGCGGAAACCTCCCCTCTGGACCGCTCCACCCCGACCGCCACCACTGCCGCCGCCACCACTCCCACTGCTGCCACCACCGCCGCCACCACTCCCACCGCTACCACCACCGCCGCCACCGACGCCTCCACCCCCACCACCACTCCCACCACCACCACCGCCACCTCCACCGCCTCCACCGCCTCCACCACCGCCTCCACCGCCGCCACCCCCACCACGCTCGCCTCCCTTGCCCCTGCTGCTGCGGCGCCTCCCACTAGGAGCAGACGCAGCCCCGACCTCCTCAGCACGAAGGAAGTAAACAGCAACAACAGAAGCGACAGAGGGGGCAAGGGGGGAGGGGGAACACCCCTCAAAGAAGGGAGTGCGAGGAGTGCCACGAGAAGCAGCTACAGCGACTATGCTAGTCTCAGCTGCAAGGAGATGCTTCTCGAGCAGGTCGACAGTGAGGTCTGTGGGGTCAAGGGCGAGAAAGAGGTCCCTGACTGAGCGCAGAGAGTCAGGGAGGCGGGTGACGATGAAGTAGAGAGTGATGTACATGGGGGGGGGGGAGGGTTCTTGTCTAGAAAATCGGGTTTAAGCGCGGCGCGGTAGCAAGTGTCGCTAGTGCAAAGGTAGGTGATGAGGTCGGCGACAGTGGGAAAGTCTGACAGCTCGGGAAAGAGGTAGGGCAGTATGAGTCGGCCTAGAGCAGCAGTGGCAGGGGAGGAGTAACGAGCGACTACAGCGTCGAACAGTGCTTTAGCAGTCTTGTGCTGGCCAAAGTGCGCGCGTTCGGCTAACGGCGAGGCGAGCAGTAGCGTCACGGGTAAGCCACTGTGAGCGAGTCGCACTGTCAGCTGTCTCGGGAGGAGCGTCAGAGGTCCCAGACGTGTGGTCAAACAAGGAGACGCCGTCCCTAGACTCGCTCTGTAGGTACAGCTGTAACTCGTCTAGCGAGGTCTCAAACTGGATCAGACAACCCTCTGAATCGAAGGTGAGAACACTAAGAAAAGCCATAGTGGGCAGAGCAGGGTGGCGCGCAATTAGCAGGACGGTGCGACGCGCAGGGCAGGGCGGCGCGCGGGCACTAGGGAAGCAAGCTGGGCAGGGCGAGGCGGCGCGCGACCAGGGAAGGGCGGCGCGCGGCTAGTAGGGTTGCGCGACGGGCAGAGCGGGGCGGCGCGACAGCCGGTAGGGCGGCGCGCGGGCCCTTCTGTGACGCGACGGGCAGGGGAGGGCGGCGCGCAGGCCCTAGGGTGACGTGACGGGCAGGGGAGGTCAGCGCGCGGCCAGCAGGGCGGCGCGACAGGCAGGGCAGGGCGGCGCGACAGCTAGCAGGGCGACACGCGGGCCCTTGGGTCGGGCGACAGGCAGGGGAGGGCGGTGCGCGGGCCCTAGGGTGACACGACGGGCAGGGGAGGGCGTCGCGCGGCCAGCAGGGCGGCGCGACGGGCAGAGCAGGGCGGCGCGACAGCCAGCAGGGCGGCGTGCGGGCAGCGCGACGGGCAGGGTAGGGCGCTACGGGCAGGGTAACGCGCTATAGGCAGGGAAGTATTCGGTGGGGCCTAAAAAAAAAAAAAGAAACGGTCCTAGAGAAGGACCTGCTCTGAAACCATGTCAGAATACGAAACAAGAATGATTGGATTGAAATCAAACTGAGTACAAGTACTAACCCTAATTGGGTTGTACCCCTTATGGGCTACCCCACTACAGCCTACACAACATAAGCATTATAATGTTGTGACATTTACGTGTTCGATTCTGCTTCATTACGCATTATCTAACTTAGCTTTATTTTTTCTTGCTTGCTTTTGCTTGATTTCCTAGGTTCGTTGCGTTTACTATACTGATTATAGTTATAGGCACCGAACTAGGCTGCGTGCATCGAATTCTTGGCTTTTTCGGTTGCCACCGAATTGCCTTCTACCGAATTCGGGAAGGACCCGTTCGGGATGCTTCGCGACCCGCGGAACCTTCTAGTAACACCCGGGTTACTGCCTTTGTGTCGAGCCTATATATAGCCTCATGTTGTACCCAGGTGAATCATTCAATAGATTTCTCTTTCCTAAACCACATCCTCACAGTGTGTGTGCGTGCTAGCTCGTCGCCATGCGCACTGTCGTGCGCTGACTGGCTGCACGTACATTCTGTCGCTGGCGTAACGGGCGCAGACGACGGCGCGACAACCGGGGCGCCGGGGCAACGGGATGCGGGGCGCTATGGCGTTTGACGACGACCGCCAACGAGCTCATCATCGCGCAACCGGTTGTCGCGGCCGTAGTAAATGTTGCGACGAGCACACAACGGTAGGAGCGACGAGAGCAGCAGCGAACGTGCGGAGGGGAGGCGCGAGGCGGGCGCCATTCTGTAGCTGTCCTTAGGATCGATCGGGCTCTGATTACGCGTTTGAATCAGTATCTAGAGATTAGGAGTGAGCTTAGGAGTGAGCTTAGGAGCCATGGCTAGGAGGGGAGTAACGAGATTAGCTTAGAAGCGAGATTGGGCAAATGGGGGGAAATCGCTTTAGGGTTGGGAGTACAAATTGGGAAGGAAAAAAGGGTGCACTCCCAGCAATTGGTTCTAATATATATCTGATACACTAGCAGAAAGTTGTAGGCAGTTATAACAGGATATGCAATATAATTCAACAAAATGTTACAAGCGCGTTCGTATGGGGGGTTATAGGCTCACTGACTTGCTACATTACATGCTCCTATATCCCAGCGGTCTAGTGACTAGGATTTTGACAACTTTTGTGAGCACCTTCCCTACAAACAAGTGATCAACTATACTAAGGTTGAAAAACTTGGGCTGCGAACTTTAAATTAGAGCGTTATAAGCAGGCAAAATCCTGAAGCGGGATCTTATAACATTATTAGATCTTATTGACTTTGTGGTTGGGTGCGCGGGAGGTGCAGCTGACCGTCCGCAGAGGTCGACGCATGCCTGGGCGTGCAGGTCGATGAAGTTGGTTGACCTGCGCGGAACGACTGTGGCATCATCGACGAGGGTGGTCAACGAAGCAGTTCGACGAGGATGTCGACGAAGCAGTTCGATGACCAGGGTGGGCATCGATGGCGGACGACGATAAAGGTCGTCAACCTGCAGGGTTGCTGGGGTCTTTACCCGGTCGACCGAATTACCTGCTCGACGAGGTTCTGCGGAGGTTCGCGAGCATCGTCGAGGCTGCTGTGGGGAAGTCGACCGATGTGGTAGCACGTGGTCAACGTGGCTCATCAGGTGCAACTGTTGGCAAGTGGCCGACCTGGCACCTGCGCAATGTGCGCGACAGTGCACGTCGTGCTTAACTGTCTACAAGCACCTGCAAAGTAGGTGCTTGCACATGCACTTACAATCACCTGCGGATGCGGCAAGTCGCGCGGGTGCTGTGTTGGCAAGCTGCGCGAGCGCAGCGTTGGCAAATCGCGCACGAGCTGCGTTGGCGGGCCACAGACTTGCTACATTGACAGATCGACGACTTTGTCTCACTGGCGGTCGACCTGCCCAAGTGCTAGCAAACCTTGCATATGATGTAGTCATTCTTGCCATTGCTTGTTCAATTCTGAATTCTGTTTCCTCGGCTTTTCTAGTGAAATTCTTGTTGTTTTGCCCTATGAACGCATAAGTGCTAGAGAACACAGACAGAGCTATGTTCGCTCCCACAACCCGTGCCTACCCTGTAGTGTAGCTCCCACCGTTGTAGAGTAGAGTTATCTCCGCATGGTGCGGTGAGCGTGGACGGCCCCGCAAATTACCTTCAGATAGGAGCCGACTTTTGCACCTACTAAGTCGTTCGTAGGCCGGCAGCCCGTGCAAACCATGACGCCTACCTTGGCAGCAGCCGGTGCGGTAGAGGATACCTTGGAGGCACGTTTGGCTAATGCGACGAGACATCATGGAGATGGCGAGTTAGGGATGGTGCTCCCTTTGGAGGTGGTTCTCCTAGGGATCCGTGCGAAGTGGGCATCGAACACCCCTCCCGACCTGCATCTCCTCGACTGGTGCGAAACGAAGGTGGTGCCGACGAGAAAGTCAACGGCGGTGTCCATGTCGGCGGGAGTGAATGCACGTGGAAGATAGGAGTGATCAGGTCCGTCGACGGTGGCGTCGGCGGGAATCAAGCGCGAGTGCAAAGGTCGAAGGCGCCCGCAGGCAGCTCGTGCGTCGACGTCGACGGTCGACGTCACTCACCTTTGCAAAGCAATGGGAGGCCTACGTCGGCGACGCATGTGACGGCGGGCGGGATCGCGCCTCGCCGCGGAAAAGATCGCCGTGGCTACGCCGCTGCAAGGTCGACGGGACCTCATCACGTGGAGGGAGGCTATCGAGCCTCAGCTAGGGATCATCAGGTTAAAGTGCTTCGCCGACGGCGACGTGCCGATACCGGACGACGACGAAGTCGAGCTATGAGGGGAGTTTCGCTCGGCTCACCTGCCGACCTTGATGGCCATCTCAAGGTGTTGCTCGCCGATGGTGCAGATAGCGCTGAAACCGTGTCGACTTTGACTGGACGCCGGCCACCAGGCGTGGCGGTTCATCCTGTCAACAGACCAGGCGACGGACGACCTGTACATCGGTCAGCTGGAGGAGCAGCTCACTCACTTCTGAATGGTTGAGCATGAGTCAGTGACGGTCTACTGCAACCGTGCTCGATGGATCCTCGCCGACACGCGGATGGCGAGCGTCGACTACTCGACGGTGTCCTACATCGTACACGTCGTCAAGGGATTGCCGAGCGGCTACAACCTCATGCACCGGATGATGACGATGCCCAGCGTGCATGAGTCTCTTAACGAGGACACTCTCACCAGCCACATCATCAAGGATGAGGCAATGCAGGAGGTAGAACGGCCCACGGAGCTCCTTCTGCAGGCAAACTACGTCGCCTCGACGAAACAGGATCATCAGCAGGGGTAGCACGGGAAGTTTGGCGGAGGTGGTAGCGGAGCTGGGAGGCCGGGGAAGGACGCCGACCGAACGAAATCAGTTCGAGACAGTGGTCATGGCAACGGCTGTTGATGGCGCGAGTGCTGGGTCTGCGGAAGCGTTGACCATATCTCCTATGACTGCCCCGATTGAGAGGAGTCTGACGACGATGACCACAAGGGAGGCCGCGGAAGGTCGGCCAACGATCATCAAAGTTGGGATGGAAAGCCGCGCAAGGAGAAGCAGACCTTGAAGAAGACCTCGTTGACGAAGGACGTCGACTCCTCCGGTGGCAAGGGTCGAGGCGACGAAGAGGCGGCGTGCTCGATGGTCAGCGTGGTGGAGCCGACAATTTCACTGGCGCTGGAGGCCGGCGAAGACTTCAAGGCGGTCGCTGCCGCTGTGCAGGCAAATCCGGCTATGGTTCTGCTCGACAGCGGTTGCTCACACCACCTCATGGGGACGAAGGAGGCCTTCGTCAACATGGCGCTAAGCAGCGATGTAAAGCATGCGTGTGGCTTTAACGGGGCTCTGCAGACTATCGAGGGCCGAGGCACCGTCGCTCTGCAAGGGGAGGCCAGGAAGCAGGTCCTCATCCCCAACGTGCTCTACGTCCCGGGTGTGCAGGCAAACCTGGTGTCGGCTGGCCAGCTGAATGACAGCGGTGTGAAGCTGCAGGACGATGGCGATGAGATGTTGCTCGTCACTGCAATAGGGGAGGTGCTGGGTTGAGCACGCTACACATGCCGTGTCCTCAACACCGGCTTTCAGCCTTGCACGATGCAGCCGACGTCGACGTTGACCGGGATGGTGGCTCTGCGGACGATCGCATCGACAGCAAAGTCAACGCCGGACAGGTGGCACACGAGGCTTGCGCACATTGGCGTCGGCATTACCAAGAGCTCAGTGAAGCACGAGGTCGCCACCGGCCTGGACATCAAGTCGTCGACCGGGGCCGACTTGCCGTACGTCTCCTGCGTAGGTGGGAACTTGCCCGGCATACCTTCCCCAACAAGGGTTCTGACACGGAAGAAGCTCTGGCAGTCGTGCACATCGACCTGTGCGGACCGTTCCGAGTGGCCGCCAAGAATGACATCTTCTACTTCCTTCTGCTGAAAGACCGTTAGACGCACTACGTGTGGGTGAGGCTGGTCGCCAAGAAAAGCGACGTCCTGCAAGTGTTCAAGCAGTGGCTGCTGGTCGTGGAGAGGCAAACCAAGAAGTCGGTGACGATGCTCTGCTCCAACCGCAGAGGCGAGTTCCTGGGGAAGGACTTCACCAGCTTCGTCAACGGTAAGGAATCTTTCATGACCTGAACTGCCCATACACTCCGCAGCAGAACGGCATGGCGGAGAGAGAGATGCACACGGTCGTTAAGGCCGTGCGGACGATTCTGCTACACACGGGCATGCAGCACCACTGGTGGCACTTCGCCCTGCAGCAGGCGGTCTGGGTGCGTAGCTGCTTGGAGCGATCGTCGCTGCCGCCGGGGACGATGCAGCACCAGCTGCTAACAGGCAAGAAGTCTGACCTCACACTAGCGACGGTGTGGGGCTGCATGGTGCAGTTCATGGTCCCCGAGCAGCAGCGCGGTGGGAAGCTGGCGCCGAAGGCTCGTTTGGGACTACACCCTGGTGTGTCACCGGAGAGCAAGGGATGGGAAGTGCTCGACGTGACCGACAACAAGATGGTGACGATGGTCGAGGCAATCTTCTACGAGACGCTATCCCTGGAGGAGTGGAAGGCGACGCATGGGCCGGCGTCGTCACGGGCGCGAACCCACTCACCGACGGAATCCTCGACGGCGACGTTCCCACTGCTCGCCGAGGTCGACGAGGCTGTTGACGAGGATGTCGAGGACGTCCATTCTTCTCCTCCTCTCCTGCTACTGCTACGCCACCTCTTGTCGCCGACATGCCTGAGCCGACACCGTTGTCGGCCACCGGCGATGAGGGGAGTGTGGGAACGTCGCCTGTGGCGCTGACCAGTGGCATCGCCAGCGGCCGACGTGACGTCAAGCTTGTCGACGAGGGTGCAAAGCCGTAAAGGATAGGGGAGCAGCGGGTGGAGGAGATGCTGCTGACAGGGGAGTTGTCGATTAAGGAAGCATCCGCGGAGGAGCCGCCGACATGGGAGCAGCTCTACGATGGTTCATCGAGTGACGTTCTCGAGGTTGTTGGTGAACCCGACGACGATGAAGGGGAGCTGTCCGCAGGTGAGCTATCCACAGGGGAGCAGTCCACAGAGAGCGATGTGGTGGAAGTTAAAGCCGGCGAGCCAAAGCTGCTACGTTCCTCTCGTTCCAACCTTGGCAAGCCTCGTGAGAAGCTGAGCTACCATGCTTCTGCCGCCGACCTCCTACAGCATATTGCTCGACGATGAGCAGGCCGACGTCGACCTGCCCGAGCTCAACCCTGACGTGCACGCCGACCCAGAGCATCGTTGGGATATCGCGACGATGACAGTGAAGGAGGCGTTGGCGAGCTGGAAAGGCAAGGCGGTCAAGGCGGCGATGGACGAAGAGATTCGCAACCTCATCACCAATGGCACATGGGAGCTGGTCGAACGTCCGTACGGGGTGAACATCGTAAAGAACCGGTGGGTGCTGATGAGAAGTACCACACTGAGGACACGATCGCACGCGAGAAGGCACGCTTGATCGTGAAGGCCTTTACGCAGGTGTATGGCGCCGACTACGACAAGACGTACGCGCCAGTCGGGAGCTACGTCACGCTGCGGATCTTCCTCAGCATTGTCGTCGTCCTCGATCTGCACCTGATGCAAATCGACATCAATAACGCGTTCCTGCAGAGCAAGCTCGGCCTCGTGCTGTACATGTACCAGCCGGACTACTACAACGACAGAACCGGCCGCGTATGCATGCTGCTGAAGAGCCTATATGGGCTGAATCAGTCGCCACTACTGTGGTACGCAGCGCTCGACGCAGTGCTGATCGACGCCGGCTTGAGCAAGAGCCAGGTCAATGAGGCGCTGTACTTCAAGGTCGCCAATGACGGAGTGACGTGCTGGAAGCTCATCTACGTTGACGACCTGCTCGCCGCCAGCAGCAGCCTTGCCATGCCGAAGGAGCTGAAAGAGCTGCTGGAGGCCCCCTTTAAGCCGCACGAGATCAGCCCTGTCAAGAAGTACCTCGGGCTGGAGATCGTGCGTGACCGACCAGCGTGGAAGCTGTGGCTTCATCAGCAGGCCTACGTCGACAAGCTGCGCAGACGCTTCATCGACGAGGAGCAAACCGGGCGGATCACTAAGACGCCGTCAATACTATTGGCCTGATTCTACTAACGACGTGCAGCGTTACGTGTACTCATGCAGGGTGTGCCAAGCTATGAAATCGACACGGCAGTGGCCAGCTCGATGCTGCAACCTTTGGAGCCACCCGAACGACCATGGCAATAGGTGACGATAGACTTCGTCACGGGGCTGCCAGCAGGCCGATCCGGCAACGATGCAGTGCTCGTCGCCGTCGATCGCCTTACGAAAATGTGCACTTCGCACCATGTCGCACGACAATCACATCCGAAGAAACTGTGCATCTCTTCATATCAACCGTTGTGCGACTCCACGACATAACTTCAGCGACAGGGACCAGAATTTCACATCAAAAATCTGGAAGGAGACGTGGGCGTATTACGGCACGAAGCTACAGTTCTCGTCGGCCTACCACCCGCAATGACGGCCAGACCAAACGGACCAATCAGACGAAAGAGCCCGCACAGACTACCCCGACCCCGCTCGCTGGGAAACTTCGCCTACCAACACGACACAACGCCCCGTCCAACACGACTAATCACTCCCTGCTCATCTTGAATTACGGGATGGACCTGATGGTGCCAACCACGACCATAGTCGACAACCCAATCCCACATCACAAAGGTTTTTTTACAGAACTCCAGAAGATCCGCGAGAAAGCAGCCGACCCCATTCGCAAGGCTAACACAACTGCCCGAAACTACACGGATCTTCTGTGACGAGAGATTACCATGACAGCAGAGCAACTAGTGCTACTCGACAATAAAATATACGCCTACCTGGCTCATCCAAACTACGGCCACGATTTTGTAAGCCAATTCGTATCATCCTAGTTATGATATGGAATAGTTGAATAAACATTCCTAAGTAACGAATCCTTAACGCGAAGATGACTGCAGCGAGGACGAAAGACCAAGCGACAAGACAGTTATCAAAGACAGTTACAAGCAGGAAGAACTCGGAATGAAAAGAGCGGGAAAACTCCAAACGGTTACCGGACCGCGTACGGTCCTCGAATCGCACGGTTGTAAACCTGCACCTAGATTAGCCCTAAGGGGAATGTACCCCCTCAGAGTACATGGCTAGCTAGGACCTTTCGTATTCCACTGTATTCCTATATAAACCCTTGTACCGCATTGTATTAGTCACTTCTGTCGAGATTCAAATCTCCCTCTTCTGACAGACTCCATACCCGACATTACCTAGCAATCTTCCGCTGCTACACTTCCGTGCGATCAACCTGAGACGATCCTATAAGACGGTTCAGATTGTATCATGGTATGAGAGCCACTCATGATTCCTCGCACCTCCACCTCTGATTCAAATTCAAATTCAAGGTGGCGTCCGGTACGCGCTCCCGCCGAAAGATGGCTGGAGGATCTTGGGGACAAGTGGCTAACACTGCCGAACCTCCTGCCAACCCGACCACAAACTCCGCGGGAACCACCACCATCAGCAATGCGCTTCTGGAGCAACTCATCCAGCGAATCACTACACGGGAATTTGGAATTCAACAACTGAAGAATGACAGCCGGGGAACCACGCATCAACCCGAGCAACCGACCGCTCCAACCAAGGAACCGAGCCCAACCACCTTGACCTCGGGTCAAACTCCTTTGCACCAACCGCTCCTCGTCCAAGTGACGAAGCAGTACTCGCAGCTCAGAACAAGTTTTTTACTATCTCCAAGATTCGCACCAGCACCGTGTTTAGCGGACGAGATTTCTACACCTGGATTTTCGAGCTCGAACTCCTTCTCCAAATCGAGCAAATCTTCTGCTACTTTGACGGAAGCTACGCTGGACCCACCAGCGACACCGACGACGCGAAAGCTCAGTATTACAACGAGTCGCTCATGGCATATAGCGTCCTTCTTCACAACATGGCGCCAGCCGAACAACTCGGCATACGTCCCTACAAAACGTACCTAGCTCCCGCCATGGCCGCCTGGAGCTATCTTACCAAAACCCACCAACCTAAGGACTCCGTATCGTCCAGCCGCCTGCTCCAGGAACTCATGGAGGTTAAAATGGCACCTGGCGAAAAGGCAAACACTTACATCAATCGCTGCCGCATCATCCGCGATCAACTCCTGAAGCTCGGAAACACGATCTCCGAAGACATGTTTGTCACCATCGTACTTCGAGGACTGGGCCCACATTGGAATCCCTGCAAGGCCCTGCTTCGCCAACAGGGCATAATCTCCGAGGCGCACCTCTGCACAACTCTGCTGCACAAACAGCGAGATATGGATTTTAATCAAGGAAAAGGGGCGCGCCGCAAGCAGATCGCCTTCTACTCCAATCGCGCCACGACAATACTACTGCAAGAATTGCAAAGTCTTCGGTCACTCCACCGAACGTTGCCGATCCGAACCACGCCACAACTCCGCGCCACGCAACAACTCTGCGTATGGTTCTAACCACTCGCGCCAGGCTAACTGACCATCCCCAGACCATCGATCCGCCCCGCGCCAATCAACACAGCCAGACTCACAGCGGCCAACACAGAACAGCAGAAATTGTCCCAACACATGGTTCCTCGACAGCTGCTGCGGACAACACATGGTCGGATCCAAGCGCTACATCTCTAACGCATACCCCATTCCGCAACCTACCATCGTCACATTAGCCAACAACCAGCAGCTTCAAGCCCGAGCGTGCGGCATCGTCGTCCTCAAAGCACACGACATCGACATCCACATCACACTCAATGATGTCCTCATCGTGCGGGACCTGCAGTACAATCTTCTCTCCTACGATCAACTCGTTTAAAGCAGAGTCCTCATGACAACCGACCCAGAGACACGCGACATCCTCATGCAATGGAAAGACTACAGCACACCAAACAGCTCACCGCGATACATCGGCAAGGCCCACTCCGAAGACGGCGTCTATATCCTCGACTTCGACATCCCAGATGCAGCGCCGACTCAGGAGATCTCATCGATCTCATACCTCAGGACGTTGTATGGTTACGCAAGCCCACTCACCCTAGCGGCCGCCCTTGGGTCAAACAACACGCTCACCCACAGGAAATTGACCTTCACGCTCTTGGACCTGACGGCCTCTGCCGAAGCTGCCGCACACCGACTGCCTCAACAACAGAAGACAGATCGCACAAGCCACAGTCTCTCGTGCGAGAAAACCCCCCGCCATCCAACAGAGTGAAAGCACCGGCTAACAAAGGCAAATCATCCGCTGCAGTAGCACGACGTCTCTCACCCACAACAGCCTACGCAGCCGCCGCCACAGAGGAGCCCCCTGCAGAGCCTAAATCACTCGCACCAGTCGTTCAGCCTGCTGGCTTGGACACTGTTGAAGAAGCCGAATGGCAAACCCCTTACCCAACTGGCATGAGGGATGGAGAACTAGCTATATCACTCACCATCTTCCAACCCTGCAAGACTCAGACTGACCCTACAGTCCACGATCGCCTCGATCTCCTCACACGCTACAACGTCCCTGGCGCGTTTGATGCAGACAATAACCCCCTCCCTCTAGCCTGGGAGACATATCACGTCACTCACCCTTGGTGCCAACGCACCGTGACCACCAAGGAATTTCAACGTCACGAAGAAGAAGGGAGCTGCCGCCGCGCAGACGAAGAAGCGACAATGGCATCAGCCACAGCTGGGGGTTGGGGAAGCGGAACTGGGGAAACAGGATGGGGAGGCACATCACCCACTTGGGGAACACCACCACAGGAGGAGGACGACCTGATTGACGCAGAAATAACGCGCGCCATAGCAGCAGCAACCACGGAAGCCGCTAGCCCTTACGGCCCCCCATGCCCTCTCGGCATTCCTCCCACAAGTACTTCACCCGCTAGTGACTCCTGGGCCTCTTCCACAGACTCTCGCCCTCCCACCAACTGCGACACTATCTTACCTTACCACACCTACCCCCGAAGCCCGCTTCCTACTGAGTCCACGCCCATCGGCCCAAACGACTCACCCCAACCCAGTCTCACAGCCACACACACCTTACCGCCACATCACATGCCAAAACCCAAGCTCCCGGAAGAAACAGCAGATACAGATGACACCCCGCTCACTGGCACCACCACAGCCACAACTGTATCCACTGCTCGTGACATCATCCTCGCACTTGGACTCTCTATCTCATCACAGCCCATCCTAGAGCCGACACCCACAAGCACCGCCGAACTCATAGCCTTTAATGCGCGATCACCAGCCATTCGCGCCCAACCTGACCTCTGGCACAAACGCCTCGGTCATCCCTCCCAGGAAGTTCTCAACAACTGCATTCGCGCGCAAGTTTTCCTTCCCGGGACCCTGCTTCGCCCTGACGGAACACATGTTCCCGTCACCACCACTCGTCGCACCGACTGCACCGTCTGCCCTGAAGCCGCGCTAACTCACCAGCCCTTCAAGCTCCTTGAGCCCGGCACAAACTGCTACGAGAAACTTCAGAAAGTCTACAGTGACATCCTCGTTCTCACGTAGACTGGCATCAACGGCGAAGAATACACCCTCACCTTCGTCGACGCTCACTCTTGCTTCGTTTGGGTGGCCAACGTCTCTCACAGGAGCAAGGCATTTGAAATCTTCAAGGTTTGGCACGCCAACGCAGAGACTCAATTCGGCTGCACCCTCAAATTCTGGCAAACCGACTGCGTCGCGGAATTCAAAAGCGACAAGCTCGCGGCGTACATCCAAGTAAAGGGGATCATCCACACGCTATCCCTCCCATACGCACATCCCCAGCAAGGCTTCGCGGAACGCACTAACCGCACGCTCATGACCAAGGTTCGTGCCTTGGTGCAGCAGAACGACGTTGACGCGAAATACTGGCCTTACGCCATGCACCACGCCGTCCGTCTCCACAACCTGCTTGGCACCACCGCCAACACCGACAACCTCTCCCTACACCTCAAGTTCACCGGCAAACAGGACGACGTCTCCATGCTCCGCGTCTGGGGGTGCATGGTTTAGTATCGGCCAGCATCGGGGACCACAGGGAAGTTCGAACGTCGCGCTCGCTGGGGCATACACCTTGGCATCAGCCTCGAACACAACGCCTGGAACATCCTCGACCACGATACCTCACGGGTGGTCGCGGCGCGCGACGTCATCTTCTACGAAGAACTCACCGTTCGCAAATTCAAGTGCGGCCGCCCTGCTGACCGCACTAAAGGAGAACACAACATCGTGAATTACGTTCGACCACCGCTTTGCTTCGTTGCACCTGACGACTAAGCGGAAGTAGCACTCGCAGAACAAGACCCAACGGATCCCCATCTCGGTCCTCTACTCCTCGCGTGACTCTCTCCTCAGCCCGACCCCCTCCAGCGGCCACAACTCTGACGATGACGTGGTGGAAGTCACCAGCGATCAACGGAATAGCCCAGGCCTCTCAGGCCTCCACATCCTCGGCCTCCATACTGCCGTTTCTCACCCGCCGATGGCCGTTGAACCCAAAACCCCGCGCCAAGCCCTCACTTGACCCTATGCTAAGGAGTGGCGTGCCGCGATGGATCCCGAAGTCGCCGCACTCGAGGCCTGCGACACATGGGTTCTCGCCGACCGCGCAGTACTGAAGGGGAGACGCGTCTTCTCGGGCAAGTGGGTCTTCCGCGTCAAAACCGCTGCTGACGGCACCATCGGACGCTTCAAAGCGCGCTGGGTCGTACGGGGCTTTGATCAGCGCCATGGCGTCGATTTCGACCAGACCTTCGCACCTGTTTGCCGTCACACTTCCGTCCGCATCCTCCTCGCCATCGCCGCCGCCAAGCATCTCCCCCTCCGTCAGATTGACGTTAAAAACACCTTCCTCTACGCACCCATGGATGCCCTCATCTTCGTCAAGCAACCTCACACGTACAGCGACGGCGACGATCGTGTGTGTCAGCTCCGAAAATCCCTCTACGGCATCAAGCAAGCACCACGACTCTGGCAGCAGCAACTTCATCAAATTCTCCTCGACATTGGCTTCACCCAGCTGCCTCACGATCTCGGCATGTACCGCCTCCACTATCGCGGCGATTACATTCTTCTCACGGCGTACGTGGATGATCTGCTCTACATAGGCACCAGCAACGACCTCCTCGCAAAGTTCGAAAAAAACCTCAGCAACCGCGTCGAAATCACCAGCAACCACACGGTGACCCAATTCCTGGGTCTCAACATCTCCTACGCCGCCGCATGCAAACCATCTCTCCGCAGCAAAATACGCCGAAATTCTCTCCGCCAAGTTCAACATCAAGCCAGCCAACTTCTCCACTCCTTCTCGCACCCCAGCAACCCATACCACCATCCTCACCAACCCGCTCAACCCCTCCGCACACCAAATGTACCAGCAGCAACTCGGCTGCCTTCTCTTCGCCGCTGTCACGTTCAGGCCTGACTTGTCCTACACCTCAAGCCAACTCGCTCAGTATGCCAAGCGGCCTGAAGGGGAGCATATGCTGGATCTACAGTGCGCCCTGCAATACTTCATCTCCATACCGCACATTGGCCTCACCTACTCCACCCTCACGACTCGCTCATTCAGCCTCGTTGGATACGTGGACGCAGATCACGCCGCTGACCCTGCAAATCGACGGTCCCGAACTGACTTCCTCTTCCGCCTCGAGCCCACTGGTCCCATTTCTTGGAACTCCCAGAAGCAAGAAATGGTAGCGCTCTCCTCTACCGAAGCCGAATTCTTCGCAGCAACATTACCCATTCGCGAACCTCTCTACCTCCAAGAGCTACTCCAGGAGGCAAAAATTGCGACGACCAAAGCGCAATCAAAAGCATATCGCACTCCGCTACTTCTTCGTCAAAGACGAAGTTGACAAAGGCAAAGTCATCTTGACTTGCTGCCCCACTGGTGACATGGCATCCGATATCCTCACCAAGAAGCTACTACGTCAGCAGTATCACCACTGCGGAAACATTTGCGGCATAACCAAGCGCGTCAATGTCAGAATCCCAGTCACTAACCACTGGGATAAAAGGGCTTGTTTATATAGCGGGTGAGTGCGCCCATAACCCCCCAGGCCGACGTGCCTGTAACCCTTCCCTAGGATCATCGGGGATCCCCAGTGGACCTCTGACACCCCCCCGCACTGGGATGCCCGAAGTGCACACACCGGGAATCGAACCCGAGACCTTCGCTCTGATACCATGTCAGAATCCCAGTCACTAACCACTGGGATAAAAGGGCTTGTTTATATAGCGGGTGAGTGCGCCCATAACCCCCCAGGCCGACGTGCCTGTAACCCTTCCCTAGGATCATCGGGGATCCCCAGTGGACCTCTGACAGTCAAGACTTCGCCACTCCAGGAATGAAAAGAAGCGTTACGATATGGAATAGTTGAATAAACATTCCTAAGTAACGAATCCTTAACGCGAAGATGACTGCAGCGAGGACGAAAGACCAAGCGACAAGACAGTTACAAGCAGGAAGAACTCGTAATGAAAAGAGCGAGAAAACTTCAAACGGTTATCGGACCGCGTACGGTCCTCGAATCGCACGGTTGCAAACCTACACCTAGATTAGCCCTAAGGGGAATGTATTCCCTCATAGTACATGGCTAGCTAGGAACTTCCGTATTCCACTGTATTCCTATATAAACCCTTGTACCGCATTGTATTAGTCACTTCTGTCGAGATTCAAATCTCCCTCTTCTGACATAGTCCGTACCCAACATTACCTAGCAATCTTCCGCAGCTACACTTCGGTGCAATCAACCTGAGACGATCCTATGAGACGGTTCAGATTGTATCAATCCATATGGTGACACCTTTCACCGCGAAGCTGCTGCTACCAGACGACTGGCGTGTCCACGACACTTTTCATGTCAGCCTCCTTCACAGTTTGTGCCTGCCACGATAGATATTGCTCGCCAAAACGCCGCCCCGACAACTCACGCTACCCCAAAACCAACACTCGACCCATCGAAATTTTTGGCACATCATGTTCGGCTCGATGCCTCTAGCCGCCATGTGGATTTTTGCATTCGTTGGACTAACCGCACAAGTGAAGACGACACTTGGGTGCCATTCGCCTCGTCTGAAGCTTCCCCGCTTCTTGGTGATTACCTCGCCCGCAAGTGAGCTGCGGATATTGACCACCTTTCTTGGTGAGCTACGCTTGTAACCCCGACATTTCGGACTTCACATTTTCGGCCGACATTCACGATTTCGAGGCTACTCCGCATCGCCTTCGGTTTTCTGATCGCCAAACCTGCACCCAACCTCGCATCCCCGAGGTTCCCTCTTAGCTTGGCTAGTCACTGTATTTGCGCGTGCCTTCATTGTATTGTCAATTCATTGAGTCACATTCTCGTTAATCTTTATTTTACGTGCACTCTGTGAACTACGTGTACAGTCCAGGGTTGCATATATTCTAAGGGGGTGTGTGATTTTGCCGAACCTGACAAAGTTCGAACTCAAACCGCTCTGTGCCGTGGCAAAAATTTCTAACTGTATCCTACCGTGACGAACCGTTCGGTAAGAATCACACACGCCCTAAGGACGCGTCACAATTGCAACACCGGGGAGGATCGGGACCGAACACCGAAAATGTGTGCATCGCGTATGAAAAAATGGGTTTCAATCTGCATGAGCAGTGTTAGGCTGCTTCTCCGAGCCAAGTGGGATATGACCAGATTTGCAAGTGTACAGCCAGCTTCTAGCGCAGGTGCCGTGGTTCGCTGGCGTGTCGTACAGTTTCGTCTGGGTTGTGACGACGCGCAAGGCGATAATGTTTCATTGTCATGATGTCGTCCACCGACAATTTGTGATGTCGCCCTGTTACCACATCGAAAGTGACCGACCATATGCGACTGCGATCGATCGTGGCTGACACTGGTGGCTCGATTTCGTTTCCCGCGCTGCCAATCGCACGATCAATGTCGCATTTCGAGCCATACGATCTCGTCAATCTGCAAGTTCACGATCTTCGCGTAAAGATAAGCGAAACAGGGATACATATTTTTCACCAATTAGCGAACTCACTGTAGAATGAGAACATCGAACCTAAACAGGTTCGGTTTTGCAATTGTGACGCGTCCTAACGACTTCATCCCAACTGGTTTGCACAAAATTCTCCATGTGGTCAACAAAACGAAGGTTGCTCGACCCCACCATTTTGTCCCTACTGTTCTCCCCTTACATCGGCTGCTGCCAACTCGCCAGCACACAACCAATCACAGCTCACCAAGCCAAAGCGGCTTCTCCCTGCGCTGCGCATCCGCCGCCCCAAGTCAATTCCCCGCAACGCGTCTGTGGGTGCGGTGAGGTGAGGGCGGAGATGCTCTCCGCCCGACTAAGCAAGCGCAACAAACCTCCTCTTCCCCCTCTCCGTCCCAACCACACCCCACCACCGCCTTCCCTCACCGTTGGAGAGAATTCCGAAGTTCCTATCCAATCCAACGACATCCATGCGACCGCCTCTTTCAAGCATCCATCCAACCACGTCACGACTTTTATGGACCGTAGGAAATCGGATCCAATGGCCGGTCTTGTCGCACGTGCACGCGCTCTCCTCCACACGACTGTAAAACTGTACACCCATACACATGATGCCCAGCCCATGCCCGCGAATTTTGCTTGGACATTTTAGAAACACCGCACCCGGTGTTTTTTTTCCGGGCAGTTGCACCCCGTGTATAAGCCCTTATAACAAGTGGCATTTGGTCTGGAAGATGCCAAATCATGGACGTGTAGCACAATACAAGCCCTGTCGACCGGGTTCGGGCTTAGGGTTTAGGGAAAATTAATGCTGCCATGTACACCGAGGACCGTCACATTGTTATTTTGATGGACAATGCGAACAGCCACGTGCGGAAGAGGCCGAGTCGGAGGACCTCTTTGGCTTCCGCACGCGCAAGCTTAGCAACGTCTGCATCGTGTACCTGCCACCGAACACCACGGCCTTCACCCAGCCCCTCGATCAGGGGATCATTGCTACGACGAAGGCGCGATACCGTGCGCATTGGCTGAGCGCCTTCACTTCGCTGTAGTCAGCGGACGGCGCAACGTCCGCGATGGCTCGGTACAAGCCGAACCTCCGCAATGTGCTGGCCTGGCT
This sequence comes from Closterium sp. Yama58-4, assembly GCA_947470075.1. NCBI lineage: Eukaryota > Viridiplantae > Streptophyta > Zygnematophyceae > Desmidiales > Closteriaceae > Closterium > Closterium sp. Yama58-4. The sequence continues at coordinate 635,630 of CANIUD010000227.1, read as the reverse complement.
GTGCGATGCTTGGATGAAGATCGAGCGTCGAAGAATAGAATGGTGCTGGTGGTGCACCGAGTGCCTGCCGCATGCTTGGGTAATGGAACTTGAGCACGTGGGCAACGGCGGCAACGGCGCCGCCATCACCGAGCTGGATGAGGCCGAGGGCGACGTGGGGATTCTCATCGATCGTCTCGGCCTTGGGTTAGCCACGATGCCAGCTGGGGACTTCGTGCGCATCGATGACAACCAGCCGACTTGCGCAAAACTGGGCCATATTCCGCTGGCGACTGAGCCGCCGTCTGCGCCGCATGCCGAGATGTGGGAGGCCTCGGCCAGCATGCAAGCCGTCTACGACGACGGCAATTTGGCCACCCGCGAGGCACGGCGCTACACACGCGCTGCAAGCGAGATGCTTATTGGCTACGCGAGGGCCACCGGCATCGCCCCACGTGACCGCTACGCAATGTTCGACATCCGCAACCCCATCATCAGGGCCCGGATGGAGCGCGCAAGCCCGACTCTTAATCTGAACAGCACGCCTCCTCCCGCAATGCCCCTTGGCGCCACCGCGCCGGCTGAGACACCTCGTCGCCGTTGGCGTGTGCTGCTGGCGTAGATGACGGAGCCGACCCCAGAGTGGGTCACGCTGGCTCAGCAGGCGGCTCGCCGCCAGCAGCTCATTGACGCAGGGGCGCCCGCTGTTATGGGCGGCTACCTGGATGCCGCCGAGTGGATGCGACTTTGAGAGCTTGAGACCCATTTGAGGAGTGTTCGTCTCCTCCTAAGACTCGTGTAGCAATGACATGGACATTGCATGGGTACAGGTGTGGCTTGTTTATTGGCGGGATGGTTGGGAGAGAGTGTTTGTGACAGGGCGGAAGATGTTTTGTAATCGCATGCAATGATGAAGTGAAAAATCGGTAGTAACCAGGTCCACGAACACCCAACAAGGCTTGCGAGCCAGCACTGTGCGGGAAAAATCAAACGTGTTACAACATGTGTTTTTTAAAAGCACTTTGAGACCCTGGCGAAACTCCGCGAACTGGTCGAAATGCACAAAATCACTTATAAGCCCATAGCACAACCCAGGTATGGGAGACCCAAACGAGCATCAGGTGCAGTAGCGATCAATCGATTCGAACATCGTCTCCTCCGCCCCGCCTGAACTGTTTCACTCCCTCCCTCCCACCGTGCCGATTTGTACAAGGCTCTCCCACTTCCTTCCCCCCAGCCCACCACATCCCTTCCGCCTGGCCTCTCTCTTCTTTCTTTCATCTCCCCCCTTGAGTATTTTCTACTCCCGCCGCTCTCACCTCCTCCCGTTTCTCCCGTGCGGTGCCTGGCTACCGTCCCCTCGCTCCGCGCTGCCGCGACCCGCAACCTAGGGTTTAGGTGCTGCCTGCCTGACCGGATGCCTGGTGCGCGATGATGCCTCCTCTTGTCCTTGTGAACCTGACTGGGGTCGGTTCGGCAGCGGTCGTTTCAGGCAGCTCCATATGAACATAGACAGACCCTTGTCCTGTTTACTAGACGACAGCTTCGTACGCCGCAGCGTAGGCTCGTCAAGTAAGCTAGGTCCGGTAGGCAGATCAGGCCAACAACCTCCGGCTTGGCGTGGGACTAAGGCCGAAATGACGCGCGTGCGTGATATTTGGGCGGGCGGCAATTGCGTGGAGCAGATTGGCCTCACGTGCGCCCAAGCCCAGTTGCCCGCATGTAGGAGTTGCGTTGCGAGCGAGCCTGTTTCCGCCGAAGCGGCTGCGCCCGCGCGCGTGGCCGCGCCAGCAACTGTGGCTCCGCGGCTCCGGCAGCGAGGAGCGGGCGCGCAGAAGCTCGCGTGTGGCCATTGTCCGCGCACGCGCCCATCGCGCTTTGACGGTCCCGTAACCCGTTTGTCTTCTCGTTCTCACACACCTCGCTCCTTATCCATCCACCCTCATCCCTCCCTGTCCTGAACTAAAGCATGTCCGTAGGCCAGTGCTCCGAGTCCCTGGCGCCATGTCCTGTTGCTCCATCGCAGCGGCAACAGAGGGCACCTGCTGGGATAGACACGCGAAAAGAGGTCTTTCTGCCTAGTCCCGAATAACCGTCTGCCCTTTTTCTCCTCCACGACTAATTTGGAGATGTCCAACGTTTTCTTTTTCTCATTATCGTGACGTCTGATAATGGCCTCTTCGAAGGGAGGTGTAACTTATGTCCGTCTCTTGTAAGCTTTTCTTAGATTCCTCCTCTGCGACTGAAAACATCTCCGAGATCTGTTAATGAGTCATTATTGAACGTCCGCGCGATCTGTTGATGAGACAGAGTTCGTGTGCGACGGGAAACGACAGCCGTTAATCCGTGGAAAGAAATTGTAGCGCGCGCCGTTGATTCTTCCCTAGAAAGAGCGCGACGCTGATACTTCACAGCTGCTACTACAGCATCCCCTCTTCCGCAAGCTTTTGCTTCAGTACGAGAGCTTTCAACTGTTACAAACACTCAAATTTTGCCGGAATTCCTATAAGTCGGCGGGTAAGTTGTGTCGCGTCCGATCCAAAGGCGCTTCGGGACATTGGGACCAACGGCTGCGATCCTATGATGACAATATCGTAGTTCGAAGCGGTATTTGCCCGGCACAACTTCAAAAGTATCCGTATTTTCGCACGTGGCGGTTTTTCCTGCCCGGATTCTCGGTCAAAATCTGGGCGGTTACTGGCCCGTGACCGCATGACACAATATATACGCGTTAGTGGGTATCCACGGAGATAATGGGACCGACTTCGGCGGACGGCGGCTGCGGCGGCGATATTGGCGGCGAAAGTGGCGGCGGAAGTGGGGGCGGCCGTGGCTGCTACTTTTTCAGTAGTTGTGCTTACGGCGGCAGTAAGGACGGCAGCGCTGCTGGCGCGGCCGCAACGAGCGGCGTCTCCGGCGCAACTGGCGGCACCAGCTCCGTCGATCGTGGCTCATACGGCTTTTCGGACGGCCTCTGCTCGATCGGCGGCGGCGGCGGCGGGGATTGCGGCGGCGCCGGCGGCGGAGGAGGGGGAGAAGGAGGAGGAAAGAAAACCCGCGTGGACGGCGCAGTGGAGCCGCCACATTCACCGCCGCATTCGCCGCCGAGTGTCGCGCTGAACCTAATGGGACCAGCAGGCGGAGCCGGCGGTTGCGGGGAGAGAGAGTCCTCGCGGATTGAGTTCCGCGACGGCGCGATCAGCGGCGGGCTTCACGGTGAAACCCACGGCGTGTTTGCTGCCGGGCCGCCGGAGTGGGGGGCGTCAGGGGCGACGCGCGATTTCGCCAGCGCTCTCTGGGGACAGACGGCGGGTCCGACCGCGGCGCGTTACCCCAGCGGCGACGCTGACTCGGAATCGGCGGGGATCTCCGCAGATAAAATCGCGGGGAAGAGGGGAGCGGCGGTGGGCGCGGCGGTGGGCGGGGCGGAGAGATATTGCGCCGGCGCTGGCGGAGGGCTGGCGGCAGCGTCCGCTGAGGCGGGAGCAGGTTTAGGCGGAAGTGGCGCAGCCGGCAAAATCCACCGTGGTTTGGTGTCACAAACGGGGTCGACTATGACGAGTATGCGCAAGGTGCACAAGGCGGACCGCGAGAAGCTGCGCCGCGACCGCCTCAACGACCAATTCGCGGAGCTCGCGACCGTGCTCAGTGCGTCTCGCTTCCTTTTCCGCCCTCTCGTTCCCGTTTTCCCGCTTTCTATTTTTCCCGCTTTTCCGCTTTCCAGCTTTCCCGCTTTCCCGCCTACCCGCTTTCCGCTTTCCCGTTTTCACGCTTTCCCGCTTTCCCGCTTTTCCTCTTTCCCGCTTTCCCGCTTTCCCGCTTTCCCGCTTTTCCGCTTTCCCGCTTTCCCGCGGAGCTCGTGGGCGTGCTGAGTGCGTCCCCTCCCCCCTACTATGCGCCTTTCCGCTTCCGCGCATTCCGTTCCCCCGTCGCTGAGCCGCTTCTTCCCCTCGGATTGGATCACGTCAGCGCGCTGGGTTTCTGAGCGCGTCTCGTTTCCCCTTCCGCCTTCCCCGTTTTCACACTTCTCCCCATCCCATTTCCGCATTCCCCCTTCCCTGCGCCTCCGCGATGAGTCTGCGGAAACTGGAGCAAGTCTAGATATTTGCGAAGCACGCAAACTACACCTAACCCGCGCCAACTTAAACCCCCCCCCAATTTCAACACTTTTGTCTCCACCTGTGGTCCTGGAGCGAGCGCGGTTCGGTCCAAGCAACATCATTCGGATAAACAAAACCGATCAGAACCGCTCTAACAAAGTTCAGAACAATTAGAAACCAATATATCTTCCGTAGGAGTGTTGAAATTGGAGGGAACTTTTTCTGTCCCCTCCAATTTCAACCCGATGGCAAAACGACAATAACGCGACTCGGGGCCCAGGTGTTGAAATTGGCGCAGGTTAGGTGTATAGTGAAGCATGCGAGCTTGCATGCCGTCCCATCCATTGCCCTACCCTGCTTTCGGTTTCTCCTCTCACTTCCCTTTCCGACATTCCCGTTTGAATCCCCGCTTACTGTCCGATCCTTGGCCCCCTTTCCTTCTCCCCCTCCCATTTCCCCTCTTCCCCCTCCCCCTTTCCCCTCTTTCCAGCCCCCACCCGCCATGATCCTCATTTTAACCGTTGTCTCTTGTCCTCTCCGCATCGTTTTCGGTTCCTATACTGCATGGCATGGCGTGGCGTGACATGACATTTACGCATGGGTGGCATGGGATGCACACATGACATGACATGACATGACATGACATGACATGCACACGCAAAAGTGCAGACCCCGAGCGGCCGAAGAACGACAAGGCGACCATTCTGGGCGATGGCTTGGTGATGCTGCGACAGCTCAGGCTCAGCGTGTCTCGTCTGCGCTCCGACCACACTGCTCTCCTAGATGAATCAAAAGAGGTGGGTGCAGTGCAGTATGCAGCGGTACAATGCGGTGTGGCACACGGTAGCATGCGGTGCAGCACACACCATTCTGGGCGATGGCGTGGTGATGCTGCGACAGCTCAGGCTCAGCGCGGCACTGGTGAGCTGTAGCATGCGGTGCAGCACACACCATTCTGGGCGATGGCGTGGTGATGCTGCGACAGCTCAGGCTCAGCGCGGCACAGTGGTGAGCTGTAGCATGCGGTGCAGCACACACCATTCTGGGCGATGGCGTGGTGATGCTGCGACAGCTCAGGCTCAGTGCGGCACAGTGGTGAGCTGTAGCATGCGGTGCAGCACACACCATTCTGGGCGATGGTGTGGTGATGCTGCGACAGCTCAGGCTCAGCGCGGCACAGTGGTGAGCTGTAGCATGCGGTGCAGCACACACCATTCTGGGCGATGGCGTGGTGATGCTGCAACAGCTCAGGCTCAGCGCGGCACAGTGGTGAGCTGTAGCATGCGGTGCAGCACACACCATTCTGGGCGATGGCGTGGTGATGCTGCGACAGCTCAGGCTCAGCGCGGCACAGTGGTGAGCTGTAGCATGCCGTGCAGCACACACCATTCTGGGCGATGGCGTGGTGATGCTGCGACAGCTCAGGCTCAGCGCGGCACAGTGGTGAGCTGTAGCATGCGGTGCAGCACACACCATTCTGGGCGATGGCGTGGTGATGCTGCGACAGCTCAGGCTCAGCGCGGCACAGTGGTGAGCTGTAGCATGCCGTGCAGCACACACCATTCTGGGCGATGGCGTGGTGATGCTGCGACAGCTCAGGCTCAGCGCGGCACAGTGGTGAGCTGTAGCATGCGGTACAGCACACACCATTCTGGGCGATGGCGTGGTGATGCTGCGACAGCTCAGGCTCAGCGTGGCACAGTGGTGAGCTGTAGCATGCGGTGCAGCACACACCATTCTGGGCGATGGCGTGGTGATGCTGCGACAGCTCAGGCTCAGCGCGGCACAGTGGTGAGCTGTAGCATGCGGTGCAGCACACACCATTCTGGGCGATGGCGTGGTGATGCTGCGACAGCTCAGGCTCAGTGCGGCACAGTGGTGAGCTGTAGCATGCGGTGCAGCACACACCATTCTGGGCGATGGCGTGGTGATGCTGCGACAGCTCAGGCTCAGCGCGGCACAGTGGTGAGCTGTAGCATGCGGTGCAGCACACACCATTCTGGGCGATGGCGTGGTGATGCTGCAACAGCTCAGGCTCAGCGCGGCACAGTGGTGAGCTGTAGCATGTGGTACAGCACACACCATTCTGGGCGATGGCGTGGTGATGCTGCGACAGCTCAGGCTCAGCGCGGCACAGTGGTGAGCTGTAGCATGCGGTGCAGCACACACCATTCTGGGCGATGGCGTGGTGATGCTGCGTCCGCTCAGGCTCAGCGCGGCACAGTGGTGAGCTGTAGCATGCGGTGCAGCACACACCATTCTGGGCGATGGCGTGGTGATGCTGCGACAGCTCAGGCTCAGCGCGGCACAGTGGTGAGCTGTAGCATGCCGTGCAGCACACACCATTCTGGGCGATGGCGTGGTGATGCTGCGACAGCTCAGGCTCAGCGCGGCACAGTGGTGAGCTGTAGCATGCGGTGCAGCACACACCATTCTGGGCGATGGCGTGGTGATGCTGCGACAGCTCAGGCTCAGCGCGGCACAGTGGTGAGCTGTAGCATGCGGTGCAGCACACACCATTCTGGGCGATGGCGTGGTGATGCTGCGACAGCTCAGGCTCAGCGCGGCACAGTGGTGAGCTGTAGCATGCGGTACAGCACACACCATTCTGGGCGATGGCGTGGTGATGCTGCGACAGCTCAGGCTCAGCGCGGCACAGTGGTGAGCTGTAGCATGCGGTGCAGCACACACCATTCTGGGCGATGGCGTGGTGATGCTGCGACAGCTCAGGCTCAGCGCGGCACAGTGGTGAGCTGTAGCATGCGGTGCAGCACACACCATTCTGGGCGATGGCGTGGTGATGCTGCGACAGCTCAGGCTCAGTGCGGCACAGTGGTGAGCTGTAGCATGCGGTGCAGCACACACCATTCTGAGCGATGGCGTGGTGATGCTGCGACAGCTCAGGCTCAGCGCGGCACAGTGGTGAGCTGTAGCATTATGTGCAGCACACACCATTCTGGGCGATGGCGTGGTGATGCTGCAACAGCTCAGGCTCAGCGCGGCACAGTGGTGAGCTGTAGCATGCGGTACAGCACACACCATTCTGGGCGATGGCGTGGTGATGCTGCGACAGCTCAGGCTCAGCGAGGCACAGTGGTGAGCTGTAGCATGCGGTGCAGCACACACCATTCTGGGCGATGGCGTGGTGATGCTGCGTCAGCTCAGGCTCAGCGCGGCACAGTGGTGAGCTGTAGCATGCGGCGCAGCACACACCATTCTGGGCGATGGCGTGGTGATGCTGCGACAGCTCAGGCTCAGCGCGGCACAGTGGTGAGCTGTAGCATGCCGTGCAGCACACACCATTCTGGGCGATGGCGTGGTGATGCTGCGACAGCTCAGGCTCAGCGCGGCACAGTGGTGAGCTGTAGCATGCGGTGCAGCACACACCATTCTGGGCGATGGCGTGGTGATGCTGCGACAGCTCAGGCTCAGCGCGGCACAGTGGTGAGCTGTAGCATGCGGTGCAGCACACACCATTCTGGGCGATGGCGTGGTGATGCTGCGACAGCTCAGGCTCAGCGCGGCACAGTGGTGAGCTGTAGCATGCGGTACAGCACACACCATTCTGGGCGATGGCGTGGTGATGCTGCGACAGCTCAGGCTCAGCGCGGCACAGTGGTGAGCTGTAGCATGCGGTGCAGCACACACCATTCTGGGCGATGGCGTGGTGATGCTGCGACAGCTCAGGCTCAGCGCGGCACAGTGGTGAGCTGTAGCATGCGGTGCAGCACACACCATTCTGGGCGATGGCGTGGTGATACTGCGACAGCTCAGGCTCAGCGCGGCACAGTGGTGAGCTGTAGCATGCGGTGCAGCACACACCATTCTGGGCGATGGCGTGGTGATGCTGTGGCAGCTACGGCTCAACGTGTGCCGATTGTGCTCCGACCACTCTGTTCTGCTGGACGAGTCCAAAGAGGTGGGTGGGTTCACTGCGGTACTGCATGGTGGTGGACGGTTGAACGTGGTTAAGGCGCACCCATTCTGGGCAATGGCTTGGTGATGCTGTGGCAGCTTAGAGCGTCAGCCGATTGCGCTCCGACCACTCCGCCTTGTTGGATGAGTCCAAAGAGATGGGTGCTGTGCGGTGCACAGCGTTATGGCGCGGTGCAACATGGTTATATGCGATTCAGCGGCAGGAGCAAATTCTGTGCAATGTGCTCCCCCATTTCCTCTCCTCATGGCCCCTTTGCATTACCCTTCCTTTGCTCTCCAGCTCGGGTCAGAGACTTCGGAGCTGCGGCAGGAGAAAGCAGCAGTGAAGATCGGGACAGAGAGCATACAGGCGGCGTAGCTGCAGGAGAGGGTTGATCAACACGCGTGTGTGTGCCCTCCTCCCCCCTCCTTGTCCGCATCACCTTCTTTGCCTTCCAGCTAGGCAGTGAGGATTCAGAGCTGCAGCAGGAGAAAGCAGCAGTGAAGATGGGGACAGAGAGCATACAGGCGCAGCTGCAGGAGCGAATGTACCAACACCCTCGTGCCCTCCTTCCCACCCCGCCCCCTCACTCACACACGCCGCCCCTTTCCCTCTTCTTTCGAGCTGGGCAGTGAGAGGTCGGAGCTGCGGCAGGAAAATGCAGCGCTGAAGCTGGAGATTGAGACGATGCAGGCCCAGCTCAGCTGCAGGAGAGAACTGATCAACACGCTTGTACACACTCCCCCATCTTGTACCCCTGTGCCCTCCAGCTGGGCAGTGAGAAGTCAGAGCTGCGGCAGGAAAAGGCAGCGCTGAAGCTGGAGATAGAGACGATGCAGGCCCAGCTGCAGGAGCGGATTAACATGCTCGTACCCTGGATGTGCAACACTGCTGCTGCTGGTGATGCTGGTGATGCTGGTGATGCTGCTGCAGCTGGTGCATTTGCTGGTGGTGCTGCTGGCGCTGGTGTTGGCGTTGCTGGTGCTGCTGGTGCTGCTTTTGATGCTAACTGTGCTGCTCCCTGTGCTGCTGCTGCTGGTGCATGTGCTGGTGGCGCTGCTGGTGCTGCTTTTGATGCTAACTGTTCTGCTCCCACTTCTGCTGGTGGCGCCCAGGCTACTCCTGCCCTGCTTCCTCCTGCTGCTCACCCTTCTCTCGCTTCTCCTCCTGCTCCTTCCCCTTCCGCCTCGCTGCCCCCAGCATTCGCCCCCCCTGGTGCTTCTTCTGCTCCTCCTGATCCTCTTTCCGCTGTTGCTGCTGCTTGTTCAACGCTGCAGCAGCAGCTGCAGCAGCACCAGCAAATGTATATGCAGCAGCAGCAGCAACCGCAGCCGCAACAACCACAGCACCAACAACCGCTGCAACAGCAGCAGCAGCAGCAGCAGCAACCGCAGCAACAGCAGCAGCAGCAACAGCAGCAGCAGCAACAGCAGCAGCAGCAGCAGCAGCAGCAACCGCAGCAGCAGCAGCAGTACCGACAGCAGCAGCAGCAGCAGCAACAGCAGCAGCAACAGCAGCAGCCACAGCAGCAGCCACAGCAACAGCAGCAGTACCAGCCACAATACTACTCTCCCCAATCTTCCCATCAGCAAGCTTATGTGCTGATTCCTGCCTATCAGCCAATTTCACACTCACAGACCCAGCAGCAACAGCTTGGAAACCAGTCCTACAGCCAACAGCAGCAGCAAGTCAACCTGGGAAACCAGCAGCAGCAGCAGCAGCAGCAGCAGCAGCACACACACACAGTCACCCAACAACAATACCCAGCAAACCTGTCACACAGCTACAGTCTTCCACCCACACCGCTATTGCCTCCTCCTCCTCCTCCTGCTCCTGCTCATCCTCCTCTTCCTCCTCCCATTACTCATCCTCCTTCTAACCATACCCCTCCTGCTCCTCCTCCCCATCAGCAGCAGCCGCAACAACAGCAACAGAATTATTACTACCAGCAGCAACCAACACATCAGCAGCAGCAGCAGCAGCAGCAGCAGCAGCCGCAGCAGCAGCCGCAGCAGCAGCAACATAATTATTATTATCAGCAGCAACAGGCGCATCAGCAGCAGCCACAACCTATCTTCCAGCCTTCGAGTCCGCAGCAGCAGAAGCAGCAGCTTTTCCCGCAGTCTTCCACACAACAGCAGCTAAAAACTCCCCAATACACCACCCAACCACACACCACCTCAACAAACACAACCCAACCACACTCCAACCCCGCATATACCAACCAGGCGTCGAACCCCCTTGTGACAGGTCAGCCTAGGAACTGGACAGGTCAGCAGGCGCCCTTGACAGATCAGCAAGCGGGTGTGACAGGTCAGCTTTCACAGTCCTTGGCATCGCTGCTGCAGTTGCCTAGGGTTTCTGACCCACCCAGTCAACCCAGTCAACCAAGCCATTTCAGTCAACCTAGTCAACCGAGCCATTTCAGTCAACCCATACAGTCGAGTCAACCCAGTCAACCCACTCAACCCAATCAACCCAGTCAACTGAGTCAACAAAGTCAACTGAGACGTTCTGAGCAACCGCTGCTGAAGATTCCTCCTCTCTTAGTGCCGAGACAGCCACAGCAACCACCACCGCACCAGCACCCACCACCACCGCATCAGCACCCACCACCACCGCACCAGCACCCTCCACCACCGCGCCAGCACCCACCACCATCGCACCAGCACACACCACAACCGCACCAGCACCCCCCACCACCGCACCAGCACCCACCACCACCGCACCAGCACCCACCACAGCCGCACCAGCAGTTTCAGCAACAGCAACAGCAACAGCAACAGCAACAGCAGCAGCAGCAGCAGCAGCAGCAGCAGCAGCAGCAGCAGCAGCAGCAGCAGCAGCAGCAGCAGCAGCAGCAGCAGCAGCAACAGCAGCAGCAGCAACAGCAACAGCAGCACCATCAGCAACCACCACAGCAACAGCTGCTGCTGCCTAATCGGCAACCACCTGCCCTGGTGCTTCCTTTGCTTACCACTGTACCTCGCAACATCACACCTCACAGCACCACACCTCACAACACCGCACCTCACAGCACCACACCTCACAACACCGCACCTCACAGCACCACACCTCACAACACCGCACCTCACAGCACTGCTGCTGCTAATGTTGCTGCTACTGCTGCCGCGGCTGCTGGTGCATCTCCAGCTGTTGTCAGTCCCAGCAGGGTTCCCAACCTTCCCAACCTTCTTAGGCTGCCTCGCATTCCCAGTCCTAGGCTGGCTGGTAGCACACCGCAAGTTCCCAGCCCCAGGCTCACTGCTAGTAGCATTCCCCTTCTTCCTAGTCCCAGCGCCCTTTCCGGTGCTAGAAGCCCACCCAGCACATCTCCGATGGGTAAATCACCCAGAATATTAGTGACTCCACCCAGGGCGAGCCCTGGTGCAGAGGCGGCTCAAAATGTGGGTGTGGGTAAGTTGGGTAAATTACCCTCGATGTTGCGAAGCCCGCCAGGGGTGGCTCCTAGACATAGTCTTTTTACACCTGTGGCACACACGACAATGATGGCAGGTGGTGCGAGTGTGCCTGGTGCCGCTACTACTGTGCCTGGTGGAGGGGATGCAACCCTGCCTGGTCTTACATCCCTGCCGTCTTCTGCAACCATGACTGTTGGTGCTACAACTGTGACAAATGCTACAGATGTAGCCGCCACTGCTGCTGCTGCTGGTGTAACTGGTGCAACAGCAACTGTGACTGTAGCAGCCGTGGCTACAGGAGGTCTTGCTGCTACCAGCAACCCAACTGCTACGGCCTTGCCTCTTCCTGGTTCTGCTACAGCAGTATCTCCTGCCGGACCTGGTACAGCCGTGCCTTGTACTGGCCCTGCTACAGCCGTGCCTTGTACTGGCCCTGCTACATCTGTACTTCCTGTTGATCCTGCTTCAGCCACAAGTCCTGCTAGCCCTGATACAGCCATACCTCCTGCTGCTGCTGCTACAGCTGTCCCTTGTGCCCAGCCTGCTACAGCCGTTGCTTCAGCTCTGCCTGCTGCAGCCTCTGCTACTGCTACTGCTACTGCCACCCCAAGTGCTGCTACTGCCACACCAGCTGCTGCTGCGGCGGCTGCAGCAACACCAAGCCCTACGTAGTAGCACAACAAGCATTTGCTAGCGCTGCAGTGGCAGAAACAGGTGATAGATTCAGTATAGATGCAGATACACACACGCTGATTTTACTCCTTAAAAGCACCAACCTGCCTCAAATAGCTTGATAATCTTTTACTTTCTGTTTTATGCTTATGAACTACCGTTTTCATGCTTGCATCTCATGATTTGATAACATATACTGATTTGATTGGTTCTGTTTACTGCCTTGGTTGGAGTTCAACCAAGAGAAACGCTCTTTTCATTCCATAATCTGGTATGGTAAATGCAAGCGCCTTTTTTCGGATGCACTCTAGATAAAAGACATCCAAGAATTGAAGGAGCAAAACAAAGCCATAACTGAATAAAAATGAAATGGCACTGTACTCCAAGCAAATCAGGCAGTGCCGGCCAATTGGAGCAGGGCAATCCGGAAGGCAGGGATGGAAATGAGGATGATGCTGAGTGTGCCCTTTAGAGCAAAGGCCAGGCCTGACACTGCATGGGAGGAGGGGGATGGGGAGAGGAGCAGGGAGGGATACAGGGGAAGACGGGTAAAGGGAAGTGTAAATGAGGTGACTTTTGAGTCGACTCAAGGTATTTTTGGGAATTCTAAAAAATGCCCTGCAAACGAGGTGACCTTTGAGTCGACTCAAAAGGACATGGGGATGGTGATGAGGGATAATGATGAGCATGCCATTGATAGCAAACACCACACGACACACTACAGAAATAGTTGCATTTTTGGAACTTACCCTGCTCAGTGAGGCTGGTGGGTCTATTACATACCTGCAAAATTCATACCTGCACCAGTCAACACCTGCACCAGACAACACCTGTACACCTGCCTCACTACTACCGTACCAGTCAACACCACCATCATACCTGCAGCAGAGCGTGGCTCCTCAGCAACCTGAAAACAGGAGAAACGGCAATAGGGAAACGGACAAACATCAGGCAACAAACAATATTGCCTGCTTTTACAGAACGCGAAACCGGGTGACGAGTGCATTTAGACAAGTCAAAGGTGGGCGGCGACTGCTTTTGGACAAGTCAAAACTCCACTGCTGACCGACTTCGTGCCATGAAGACCATGAGAGGCGTACCGGAGCAGAGGTGCCGAGGGAGTGAGAGGTAACACCATTTCTTTCAAGGGACTCCAACAGTCATTTCTTTTGTAAGGCACCTCAGAAGCATCTAGGTGGGTACGACGTTTGTGAGGCGTACCAGAGCAGAGGTGCCGAGGGAGTGAGAGGCAATGCCCACCGCCAGGCCCCTGTGAATGGCGTCCCGCACCTGATGGGGGAAGGAGAGAAGTGGAGAGAGGGGAGAGTGTCGTTTGTGTGTGAGGGGTGTGTTTTGAGTGGCATGTTTTGAGTCGACTCAAAACAGTGCCACGCTAAAACTGCTGTGAGGTGTAACGCAGCATCCTCTCAATGCTAATACTGGTGAGTTGCGTCGCACTAGAATGCAGACCATTCCGTTCTAGTCCTGCTCTAGCCACACCCATCCTGTGCATCCCCCCACCCTTGTGCCTTCCACTTGTCGAGGAGGTTTCTGGCCCTGTGGATACCGGTGGTGCCCTCTATAGTCACACCCGTGCTCTCCATCCCAAATATCTCCCTCCTTCCCCCTCTCCACTTGTACCTTCCACTGGACCAGGGGTGCCCACCCGCTATTGTCACACCCGCCCTATAACCCACACAACCCGACGTGTCATTTCCCTATCAACCCACACCCGTCCCCCCTCCCACTCTCGTACCTTCCACTGGTCCAGGAGGGTTCTGGCCGTGCTAATACCGGTGGTGCCCGCTATAGTCACACCCGCCACCACCAGGCCTGTGCTGGCAGAGAGGAGAGGTACCATTTCGATGGCTAGACCCAGGGTGGTCTGAGAAGAGAGAAGAGTGGAGAGGAGAAGGGAAAAAGAAGGGGCCAAGTCACTTGGTTGGTATGATCCAAGCAGCCACGATGAAGCTTGTGTTGTCATGACACAAGGGGAGCACAACACGCACGCACGCGCGCGCGCACACTCACACACACACACACACACACACACACACACACACACACACACACACACACACGCACACACACACACACACACACATGCACGTGTGAGCATATGTGTGCACAAGGGACACAAGGGGAGCACAACACCAAGTCACTTGGTTGGTATGATCCAAGCAGCCACCGCGAGGCTTGTGTTGTCATGTCATGACACAAGGGGAGCACAACGCCAAGTCACTTGGTTGGTATGATCCAAGCAGCCACCGCGAGGCTTGTGTTGTCATGTCATGACACAAGGGGAGCACAACGTGCGCGCACACACACACATGCACGTGTGAGCGAGCGAGCACGCAGGCAGCAAGCAGAGGAGGCCATGTAACTACACACGTACGTGTGAGGGGATAAGCGAGTTGATGACGATGGGGGGCGCCATAAGCAACCTCCCTAGCAGCGCTGTCACCATGAACTGGCTGTGATGGGGGTGGGGAGAGAGACGGGAGAGGAGAAGTAGGGAGGAGAAGGGGATGAAGGGAGCGGACTGAAGCGCCAAGTACCATAAGCAGCAGCCTCCCTAGTAGCACTGTTACCATGAACTGACTGTCAAGGGTGGGGAGAGGAGACGAGGGGAAAGAAGAGGGTCAGGGGAGGAGTGGAGAGGAGAAGGGGGAACAGAGGGAGGGCGGAAAGGAAGGACGAGAGAGTTGGGAGGCAAGTAAACACTCAGTGTGTGTTTTTGAGAATTCTCAAGTAAACACTCAGTGTGTGTTTTTTGAGAATTCTCAAGTAAACACTCAGTGTGTGTTTTTTGAGAAAACTCAAGTAAACACTCAGTGTGTGTTTTTTGAGAATTCTCAAGTAAACACTCAGTGTGTGTTTTTTTTGGAATTCTCAAGTAAACACTCAGTGTGTGTTTTTTGAGAATTCTCAAGTAAACACTCAGTGTGTGTTTTTTGAGAATTCTCAAGTAAACACTCAGTGTGTGTTTTTTGAGAATTCTCAAGTAAACACTCAGCTCAATGTAAGATTAAACAAAAAGAAAAACGAGTGCAGGGAGGCATATATGTACACGATCCCTTACTTACAAATTTATATACGTATAAAACGTACCCATAATCTGTTTTAGCATTCCTGATCAACTTTCCAAACGATTCACAAATACCATGTCAAGCGGACCACATTGACACTGGCACCATGACGTGGCACACTCACGCTGGCACCATGAAGTGGCACACTCACACTGGCACCATGAAGTGGCTCACTCACACTGGCACCATGAAGTGGCACACTCACACTGGCACCATGATGGCACACGTGGCAGCAATGTCAAGGGCGTATCTCTTGAGCAGCGACTTTTCCGTGAATACCTGTGGGTGAGCATGGGGAGAGGGAGCGGAGGAGGAGGAGGACAGAGAGGACGAGGGTTGGAGGAAAGAGAGGACGAGGGTTGGAGGACAGAGAAAGGTCAAGCGCGTATCTCTTGAGCAGCGACTTTAAGTGAATACCTGTGAGCGAGCATGGGGGAGAGAGTGGTGGAGAAGGAGGAAAGAAAGGAAACGAGGGTGGGTGTGAAGCGAAAAATCGAGCATGTATCTCTTGAGCAGCGGCTTCCAAGTGAATACCTGTGAGGATAGGTGGCGGGGAGGGGGGAGGAGGAAGCAATGACATACGCATGTCTTGAGCAGCGAGCCGAAAGGACGATTATTCTCCATGGGTACTTGTGAGGATAGGGGAAGAGTACTGAAAGAGGGTGTGCACACACACGGAAAGTAGACGACTTTTGAGACGTCTCAAAAGAGGGTGTGCACACACACGGAAAGGAAGAGGGTGAGCAGAAAGAGAAAGGTCAAGCCCCGATCGTGAAAGCAACGATTTAGAAGTCCCGGCGCTCATTCCAGTAGTCAACCAGAAGCGCACACCTCAAGCATAAAGGGGGATGGATGGATTAAAGCCAATAACCGAGCACCCACCTTGATAAGAGAGCATCAGACTTGATACCCTGTGCTCACCTTAAAGCCCAACGCCCCCACTGCAGGCCCGATCAGAGCCACGAGAAATGCACCTGTGAGACGAGAGGGAGATGCGGGGTAAGAGGGAGGGAGGGAGGGAGGGAGGGAGGGAGGGAGGGAGGGAGGGAGGGAGGGAGGGAGGGAGGGAGGGAGGGAGGGAGGGAGGGAGGGAGGGAGGGAGGGAGGGAGGGAGGGAGGGAGGGAGGGAGGGAGGGAGGGAGGGAGGGAGGGAGGGAGGGAGGGAGGGAGGGGAGGATAGAAGGGAGAGGACGGGCATTAAGGAAAAAAGAGGAGGAAAAGCGAAGGGAGAGCGAATGAGGGGAGGTGCGGAGGAATAGGGCATCAGGGCTCCACAGAAAAATTTCGAAGAGAAGCGGTTGAAGAAAGGAAGGAAAGAACGGAAGAAAGGTGGAATGAACGGGACGGGCTCCACAGACAAAGTCGGCCACACGAGACGAGAGAAGCAACATACGGAGGGAGGACCTAGGAACTGTAACTGTGCATCAGGAGGGACCATGGGATTGCCCAAAGGACGCACTGTACCTGCCCATTTTTGAGTCGACTAAAAGAAATTGCCCAAAGGACGCACTGTACCTGCCCATCAGGAACATCATCATCACCATCTCTCCCCATTCCCCCCCATTGCCCACCTCTCACCTCCCCTCTCATCCAGAGCCCAGTGCGGTATCTGCTGCTTGGGATTAGGTAGGGATTAGAGGCGTATGCCCGCCTGCCAGTTGCTGAGGGCGTAGGAGCCGTACATGGCCATGAGCGACGTCATCACCCCCCCTGCTGCTCCAACCCCACGCCCATGCCCCACCCCACGCCCATGCGTAATACCCCATGCATGCCCCCCCATGCCTTATGCCTCACCTGCCCCTTGCAAGTAGAGGCGAATGCCCGCCTGCCAGTTGTTGAGCGCGTAGGATCCATACATGGCCATGGGGGATGTCATCACGCCCCCTGCTGCCACCTGCAGCAGCCACATGCCCTCAGCTGTCCAAACCCATGCCCCACCCCACCCCCTCTGAAGTGTCTCACCTGCCCCTTGGGAGTAGAGCCGGATGCCTGCTTGCCAGTTGTTGAGAGCATATGAACCATACATGGCCATGAGCGACGTCATTACCCCGCCTGCTGCTACTGTAGGGACTAGCAGCGAGCGCACGTTGGCAGGGAGACTGGATGAAAGTTGGGGAAGAAGGGGGTGGGGGGAATGGAAAGAAGGGAGAATGGAAGAGCGGAAAGGGAGGAGGAGGGGGGAAGGGGAAAATGGAGGAAGAGCAGTCAAGCAGCTGTACATTTTTGAGTCGACTCAAAAATCAAGCAGCTGTATATTTTCGAGTCGACTAAAAAATCAAGCAGCTGTACATTTTTGAGTCGACTCAAAAATCAAGCAGCTGTACATTTTGAGTCGACTAAAAAATCAAGCAGCTGTACATTTTTGAGTTGACTAAAAAATCAAGAAGATGTAAAATTTTGAGTCGACTCAAAAATCAAGCAGCTGTACATTTTTTAGTGGACTCAAAAATCAAGCAGCTGTATATTTTTTAGTCGACCCAAAAATCAAGCAGCTGTACATTTTTTAGTCGACTCAAAAATCAAGCAGCTGTACATGGCCATGAAAGAGAGAGACGTCATCAATCCGGGTGCTGCCATAGTGGGGAACAGCAGCGCAGCGAGCGCACGTTTGCAGGGAGGCTGCAGGGGTGTGAGTGAAGGGGGGTGGGGAGGGGTGGGGGGAGAGGACAAGGGGAGGAGAACGGGAATGGGGAAAGAAGTGCTTGGGAGCAGCCATGAGGGACATATCGCAACACCTGCTGCTACTGAGGTGACTTTTGAGTCGTCAAAAGTCACATATCGCACCACCTGCTGCTACTAAGGTGACTTTTGAGTCGTCAAAAGTCACATATCGCACCACCTGCTGCTACTGAGGTGACTTTTGAGTCGTCAAAAGTCACATATCGCACCACCTGCTGCTACTGAGGTGACTTTTGAGTCGTCAAAAGTCACATATCGCACCACCTGCTGCTACTGAGGTGACTTTTGAGTCGTCAAAAGTCACATATCGCACCACCTGCTGCTACTGAGGTGACTTTTGAGTCGTCAAAAGTCACATATCGCACCACCTGCTGCTACTGAGGTGACTTTTGAGTCGTCAAAAGTCACATATCGCACCACCTGCTGCTACTTTGAGGGACTAGCAGCGAGCGGTATGGGGAAGGAGATGTGAGAGGCGATGGGGTGAAGGGATACGTGTGTGAAGGGGTGAAGAGGTGTTGACCTGGGAAAGAGGCAGATGTGTAAGGGGTGAAGAGGCAGGTTGAAACACATCTGCCACTTTCCCGATTGTACTCACGTTTTGGCGGACTGAAAGACGGCGATAGAGAGGAGGAGGATGGGGAGAGGCGAAGGGGGGGTGGGGGAGCGAGGGGAAAGAGACACCTGCGCATTGTACTCACGTTTTGGCGGACTGAAAGACGGCGATAGAGAGGAGGAGAAGACCGGGCGCCACCTGCAGCGGGGAACAGGGAGAGGAGGGGGACGAGATGAGAGAGGGAGAGAAAGAAGGGAGGCGGAGGGATGGGGAAAGTTGGAGGAGAGAAGGGGGATGAGATGGGGGAAAGGAGAGGAAAGAATCGGGCAAGATGGGTGTGCAGTGGGACAGCGGAGAGTAGGATACATGTAATAAAATTGTTGTTGAGACGTCTCAAAAACAGTCTTATTACAGTAGGACAGCAGAGAGTGGGGTACGGGAAGTGGAGCGGGGGCAGAAGTGAAGGGGAAGTGGGAAGTGGGCATGGGAGCGAGGAGAGCTAGAGAGAGAGAGCATGAGGGATGCAGCAAGGCAGAGAGGTACTTGGCAGAGGAGAGGAGCAGGGGTTGAGATATTGATACGCCTAAGTAACAAATAGGCTGTGAGATGCCCGAAGCAGGCAGTCAGTGGACTCATCATTTGGGAGGTGGGCATGGGGGTGAGGAGGGCTGGTGGGAGCATGAGAGCCGCAGCGAGATAGAGGTACTTGGCGGAGGAGAGGGGGAGGGAGTGAGCTGCCTCACCAACAAACATACGGGTACGAAGGGGTTTGACTCACCATTTGGGCCGTGGGGACGGGCGTGAGGAGCGCGTGCGAGAGCATGAAGGCAGCGGCGAGGAAGAGGTACTTGGCGGAGGAGAGGGGGAGGGAATGAGCTGTCCCACTGACACATGCCGGAAGGTAGGCGACCAACTCACCATGGGAGCCGTGGGCACAGGTGTCAGGAGGGCAGGAGAGAGCACGAGGGTAGCAGCGAGGTAGAGGTACTTGGTGGAGGAGAGGGGCAGGGGGTTGAGAGCTTGAGTCGGAGCGACGACTCAGTTCCAAAAGGCGAACCATAAGAGCTGTGGCCCTGTGGGCAGTCAGCGCAGGGAACTCACCATAGGGGCAGTGGGCACGGGAGTGAGGAGCACGGGCGAGAGCATGAGGGCTGCAGCGAGGTAGAGGTACTTGGCGGAGGAGAGGGGGAGGGGCGGCAGCTTTTGTCTGGCCGGGGCTTTGATGCTCTCTGCTACCTTGTCGAGCGCCTTGGCTGCTTTCACTGCCAACTGGGGGGGAGAGGGAAGGGCAGGTAAGTG
Source organism: Closterium sp. Yama58-4 (assembly GCA_947470075.1). NCBI lineage: Eukaryota > Viridiplantae > Streptophyta > Zygnematophyceae > Desmidiales > Closteriaceae > Closterium > Closterium sp. Yama58-4. The sequence goes on along the minus strand of CANIUD010000227.1, from coordinate 615,918 downwards.
CAGGGAAGGGCAGGGAAGGGCAGGGAAGGGCAGGGAAGGGCAGGGAAGGGCAGGGAAGGGCAGGGAGGGAGGGAGGGAGAGAGGGAGAGAGGGAGGGAGGGAGGGAGGGAGGGAGGGAGGGAGGGAGGGAGGGAGGGAGGGAGGGAGGGAGGGAGGGAGGGAGGGAGGGAGGGAGAAAGGGAGGGTCAAGCGAGGGAGGAAGCAAAGAGGGGAAAGGGAGAGGAGTGGACGTAGGTCGTCAGGGAGCATGAACCTTAGCGTGCGTGTGTGCGCGCGCGTGAACAAGGAGCAAAAGAGTAATTGGAGGACCCTTCCTCCAATCACTCATATGTGTACATGTGTGCGTGTGTGTGCGTGCGCGTGTGCACGTGTGCATGTGCGCATGCATGTGCGGCTGGCTATTCATATGCATGCATGTGTGCACAAATACATGCACCCATCCCCCCACCTCACATGTGCCACATCTCTCTCCCCCGCGCCCATAGCAGCCTGTGCCAGCGACTTGGCGTCCCTATGCAGAGCTCTAGTGTGTGTCTGTGTGCATTTCTATGCACCCATCGCCCCATCCCCATCGCCCCATCCCCATCGCCCCATCCCCATCGCCCCATCCCCATCGCCCCATTCCCTCACCAACAACTCCCCATTGCCCCATCTCCCCACTCCCCCCCCTTACCTGCTGCACATCTCTCTCCCCCACGCCCATGGCAGCCTGCGCCAGCGCATGGGCGCCCTCCTGCCGTGTGTGTGTCTTCACTTATACCCGCCTCCACATTCTCACATCCCCTTATTCCCCCATCCCCCCATGCCGCCTCCCCTCACCTGCTGCACATCTCTCTCCCCCGCGCCCATGGCAGCCTGCGCCAGCGCCTTGGCGCCTTTCTGCCGTGTGTGTGTGCGTGAGTGGCGTGGTTATGTGCATTTCTATGGCCACGCTACCCCCTCCCCCCCATCCCCTGCGCCCTCCCCTCTCACCTGCTGCACGTCCCTCTCCCCCGCGCCCATGGCGGCCTGCGCCAGCGCCTTGGCGCCCTTCTGCGCGGCCTGCTTCCCCCACATGCGCGCAGCATCCCCTATCCGCTCCACCTTCTCCCCATCGCTCATGCTCCCGTCCCCCAAAGGCCCCCGCTTCCGCCTCCCCCCCTTCCCCGCGCCCTTCCCCCTGCTCCCGTCCGCCAGGCTGCTAGTAATAGAGCCCCAAGAGTCGAGTAGTTGGCCTATCGAGCGGGCTACGAGGGCGGAGAGGAAGAGAGTGAGGAGGTAGGAGGAGAGGAGGAGCGCGATAGACTTGGTCAGGGCGAGACCGGTGGGTAGAGGGGCGAGAGCGATGGATGCCTGGAGGGGAGGGAAGGGGGGGAGAGGGAGGACAGGACAATAGGGCGGAGAGGGAGAGAGTGAGGAGGTAGGTCCGCTCCCGCGCCCCTTCCCCGCGCCCTTCCCCCTGCTTCCGTCCGCCAGGCTGCTAGTAATAGAGCCCCAAGAGTCGAGTAGTTGGCCTATAGAGCGGGCTACGAGGGCGGAGAGGAAGAGAGTGAGGAGGTAGGAAGAGAGGAGGAGGGCGATGGACTTGGTCAGGGCGAGTCCGGTGGGTAGAGGGGCGAGAGCGATTGAAGCCTGTGGGGGTTGTGATGGGGGAAGGGGGGGACGACGACAAGAGGGGATAGAGAAGGGGAGTGAGGAGGTAGGAGGAGAGGAGGGCGATGGACTTAGTCAGGGCGAGTCCGGTGGGTAGAGGGGCGAGAGCGATGGATGCCTGGGGGGATGGGGAGCGGCAGAAGAGGGAAGAGAAGAGTGGGAGAGAAGGGAGGGGAGGAAGGGCAGACAAGCGAGGCATGGGTGAGGTGAAGAATAAGGGAAGGTGTTCACGTGGTTGTTGTAAGAATGATTTTGAGTGGGTTGGAGTGTCCCGTCAAAGGATGTTTTAGTATATAAAGAAAACAACAATGTGGTACGAGCTTGATTGGAGATTCCAAACGAAGAAGCTCATTAAAGGGGATATTTTAAGAATTCTCAACAAGAACCAAGCAAAGAGGCGGAAGCAGGGGGGAAAGGAGTAAGGTCGGGTGGGAGAAAGGTTGTTGAAAGGAGGTAAGGGGTTGGCCAGGGAGAGAGCAAGGAAAAAAGGGGGAGGGTTTGGGGATGGGTGGAGGAGAGGCAGGGACAAAGGGCTTACCACGGAAGGGACAAAGGGCTTTACCACGGAGGGGACGAAGGGCTTACCACGGAGGGGACGAAGAAGAGTGGCATCCATTGGTCGAAGAACGAGATGGCTGGGTAGCACCAATCGTACACTGCCACGTGGCGATGAATCATGAAACGGGAACGGAGGAGGCAGAAATGGGAGGAGGGAGTGGGGGAATGGGGGAGTGAGGGAGTGCACATTTGAGTGCTCGCTTAAAACCATCATGAAGGAATAATCTGCAGTTTATTCCTGATGATTAATTGCTTTCGACATATAGCTTAGAACGCGCTTCAAAGCTGCATCACCAACAAAATCACGTTAAATTGAGCTCATTGAAATCAACATCTCGCCTACGCCTGTCTATACTCCCAACCAGTCTCGTTACCCAACAGTACCCTCCTCTTATTTTGAGTCGACTCAAAAGAAAGCCCAACCATGCCCTCCTCTTCAAGTGCGACATTCCCGTTCCCTCTCGTGCTTGCTACTGCTTCATTCGCTTTCACGCCAATTCCGCCCCTTCTCACAATCAACCGCACCCCACTCCGCCGCCTTACCCTGCCAAGGGATACCCCTTCCCCTCTTCCATCTCTTCCCCCCGTCACTCACCCAACTCCGCCTCTTTCAGCCCGGTCGCCATAAGCGCGCCAATTCCTGCCAGCATCAGCACGGGCGCGGGCACGGGGAAGCTGTAGGCGCGCACACTGGCGGCGAGCGCGCGCTCTATCGCGAAGAGTACCGCCACGCCCGCGATAGTGCGCACTGCACGGCGTGGAGGAAATGGAGAAAGGCGGAAAGGGGAAATTGGGGTAAGGCACGGAGGGGAGTGGGGAAGCACGAGCTGACTGGGAACATGGGAACGTGGGAGGATCTGATTATTCATTAAACTTTTAAATATAATTAAATATACTCTACTTATGATTGACTTCATATTCCCGCTTTTCGGTTTTACTAGTTATTACTCAAACCGGAGTCTCAAGTTCCTCTTTGTTGCCTCATCCTTCCTACCTGGGGCACCAGGTCCAACCAACCTTCCTATCATTGAAACCTGTGGACCTCGGGTTTTAAGTGCGATCTATGATTTTGCGTTCGCCCGCTGAACTCACCAATGGGAAAGTCGCTCCACGACGGCGGCAGCTCCCACACCTCGCGAGAGCCGCCGTCCCTCGAAACTGCCGAGGCTCGCACAGACAGCCGCTGCGACGCGGGCTGGCGTGGAGGCTTCGATGTAAGCTTAATCCTCGGTAGTGTCACGTTGGTCTGCTGGGAAACGGAGCCACTGGCGAATTTTCCGCTCTTATTTCCGGACAACACAAAAGCGGTCTCGCGTCGGCCATCGGACGGCCGGCTACGTTGTCGAAACGACGCGAAAGCGTTAATTGATGGCTGCCTGGTTGCAGTCGATATCGTCGTCATCTCTCGGTTAGTAATGTGCGACACTGCCTGACTGTGCGACGCTGGCAGTGCGCACCGTGCGCTTATTATTTGGCCAGTATTTGCTGCTGACGTGGCCATGACGGCGTGAAGCTTGACCGAGCGAGCTTTATTCTCAAAAGGCACGCGAAATGACGACAGACTATCTCGCTTTGATTCCTGTCTGACCTCCAGAAGGCGAAGAGATCAAACGCTGCTGCTAAAAGCGAAATGGCTTATGGAAGTGAGCTACGCAAAGACGTCGCTCCCTTGTCATAACACTCAGCCTACTGATGCATCTTAGGGCACTTTCTAGGAACAGGTATGCGGAAGAGTGATGAATGGGTCCTAGAAAATGCCCTAGAATCCTAGATAGACGATTATGCTGGACTGTCACTGATTCGCTGTCGGAAATTGTGCGAATCGTAACTCACTGTACATTGGTGTTGTTTTTGCTTTGACGAAATGTGGGGAGAGGCTATGTGGATTGCGACATCATCTCGGAGCTCGCGAAAGTCGTGGCGAAAGACAGAGTCGCCTCCATCAGACCGATTGCCTTGCAATGAATGAGGGAACACCAAGGCGCGCCGCGTTCAAAATCTTGCGGTTCGACTTTCTGACGAGTCAGCTGGCCTGTGTGGCGGGAAGGCGATGCCAGCTAGGTCGAAGGCAGCGAAATAGTGGACTACACGTGGAGTTTGCCTCCCACCCATGAATGCCACGCAAGAGCGGATGCACGAATCGGCTCAAATATTTCAGGAAGGGGAGGAACACATGCATTGAGAATCCGACTTCGATACTGTAAAGTACGTTTAGATCCAAGAATCAACACCCGTACATTCAGCAAAACATACACATCAACCAAAGGCACAAATCCATAGCTTTCTTCAATGGACATGTACAGACCAATAATAAAACCCCCAACGCAAAAAAAAGAAACACGAATCTAGCAACCTTATCGAATACAGCAACTCTGGCGGTTTGTCATTTGCGGCTTCTGGCAGCAGCTTTGTTGAAGAGGTGATGGAGAATGAGAACTTGAGCCCCGTTGGCAAGGACTAGCACCAACACTTCCAGCAGGGCATACCAAAATACACGCTGCTTGGTGCTCTCATTTGCTGCATGTAAACAATAAGCAGAAAACGAAAACACAAATGTTGGGTGTGAAGTGGCTAGCAGTTTCCTGGAAAGAAGAGGTCCGTGATGCATATTGCAAGCATTCACAGCACAAAAGATTTTCTTAACTAGCATAGCAAAGAATTTTTTTAAGCTAGTAGGCCAGGAGCCAACCAAGGCATAAATACTCACTTCTCCGACGTCGTTCATCGCGGGCTTGGAAGTAAGCCTGATCCTGCTGCACGAGAACCAGGCCAGACCGGATTGACTCCACCTGCCCAAGCACTCCCTGCATGTGCTCTGAAAGGGGAAGGGAGGAGGCAGAAGGGTTTAGGAAACGGGATGAGAAAGGATGTAATGATGCATCCGAACCAGACCAGACCGGATTGACTCCACCTGGCCAAGGACTCCCTGCATGTGCTCCGAGGGTGGAAATGTACGTATGAATCCGCTACAATAGAACCAGACCAGACCACATTGATTCCACCTGTCCACGAACTCCCTGCATGTGCTCTGAAGAAGGCAAGAAAGGGGGGGGGGGGGGGGGGGGGGGGTATGAATTGGAGATACAGAGATAAGGAGACATGTATTCAAGTTGGCAGAGAGTACAGCCCCCTTCCCCTTCCCCCGCCCCCCTCCCCGCCCCCCCTCCTCCCCTCCTCCCTCGCCCCCCCCCCCCCCCCCAAAAAGAAAATCACTAGCTTGTGAAACAAGGGACTGCCTTGTTTAGTCACCTCGTGAGTGTGCAGCGACTCACCATGCTTGGCCACTTCATGGGTGTGCGGTTTGTGCCCGATGTGGTAGCTGAGCTGCACGGTAGCAGCCATGTGGTCCGTGCTATCCATACAGAAGCTATAGTCGCCTGAGTACATGGACGGAACTCCCATCCCCCGCTTCCCATCCCCCGCCTCCCGTCCCCCACCTCCCATCCCCGGCCTTCCATCCCCCACCTACCATTCCCCGCCCTCCCATCCCCCTCCCTCCCATCCCCCAGCCCCAACCCCCCCTCATACAAGCACTCGCTGCACAGCGTACCATCTTTGGCCACCTCATGGGTGTGTGGTTTGTGCCCGATGTGGTAGCTCAGCTGCACAGTAGCAGCCATGTGGTCCGTGTTATCCATGCAGAAGCTGTAGTCGCCCGAGTACATGGACCGGAACTGGAAATTGTCCTCTGCCTTGCGCTTCGCACTGTAGAGTTTTAGATTATGCGGGCCTATTATCTGAAACGAGGAGAGGGAAAACGCACACACATACAAAAGAGCCCAGGCCAACTGAGAGGGAGAAGTGGGGGTAAGCACAAGCTGTAGTCAACCGAGTACATGGACCGGAATTGGAAATTGTCCTCCGCCTTGCGCTTCACACAGTACAGCTTCAGGTTGTGCGGGCCTATGATCTGAATGAGCAAACGGGGGAAGAACAAGGGGGTAAATACCCAAAAAGGAGAGTCAGATGGGGGACGGTAAATGCTGTAATTTCCTGTAGCAGGTTGATCTGCATTGTAACGCATGCTTATAAGGAGATGAAAAAGGTGTGCTGTGGATCAGAGACGCAAACCGAAGCTGTGGTCTCGTAGATACACGGACTAAGGGAGAGTGGGAGATGGGGGGGGGGGGGAGGCAGAAGCTATGGCCTCCTGAGTGCATAGACCTCAACTGGAAATGTCGTCTCACATGTGCAAGTCAATAGCAACGATTAGTTAATTCAACGGTTTAACCTCCCCGGTACAAAGTCGACGTTTCGAGCGTTTGAAAGCCACAAGTTCTTACATTGTGAGCCATATCAAGGTTAAGACTCAATGGGACGAGCAGAAACGTCGAGACAATATCTTTGCGTCGACTCAAAAACGTCGAGACAACATCTGAACACCGCACGGTACGATGCGACGAACCTCGAAGTCGATGGTTCCAGCCTCGCTAAGCCACGCGCTGTCCACGTCAATAACCACGAAGCTTCCCGTCACCGCCTCGTTCGCTTCTAGGTGCTCCGTTAAGCACTCCTTGCCTTCCACCAGAAGCACGACGGCCGCCGCGCGACGGCATGCGACGAGCGCTAGCGACAGAACGATCAGTGAGACGTTCGTGAAGCGAGCGAGCGACGGGATGCGAAACGGAGACGCCATAATGCGGTGCGTTCTCTGCTCGAGTTTCGCGTTGACGGACAAACTCTTCGGGATTCCCGTAGTAACCCGATATGCGTCTTATCCAGCTAGCCTAAAATCGGTAATAGGCAGCTCGCACTAGACGTTGGGATCTACGGCTGTTGAGCATGGATGTGCTCTTGTTTCATCCATAATCTCCTAGATAGCTGATTTTTGCATTCTGTGCAGCACCATTTCACATGTACGGGAATGGATACATTCAATAACATTAAAATATGCTCTCCAGGGGCATAGTAGAAGACAGCTGGAAGCTTGTTTAACTCCTGATTTCATATACCGTATGTTCGGTCTACATGTATAGAAAATTTCTTTGTTCATCACTATTTTTTTACTGATGATTTTTCAAAAGCTTCATCGTCTTTGGCCAACATTACCCAAGAAATCAGACAACCTGCCAAATGAGATACAAGCATACAGACAAAGGGGAAAAGGAGCTTGCATTTCAACAGACAGTCGGCAACATGAAACAGTCCAAATGAGCATTTTCGCTTTACTTGAATCACTTTCAGCAAGTGCCATATAATCTTCCATGCAGCTCCATACGCACCTGATGTCTCTTGAAATGACAGCGCTCCCATCAGCAGAAGACAAGTGCCGCAATTTCACCTCCTCCAGCCGCCCATCCCGATATGCGTGCTGCGAGTGCGTGGGGGCGGTGGTGGTGGTGGTGGTGGTGATGGTGGTGGTGGTGGTGGTGGCAGCGGCGGCAGCGGTGGTGGTGGTGGGAGGAAGGGGCAACGAGAGGGGGGAAGAGGAAGGGAAGGGGGCGGGATAGATTGGGGGGGAATAGGAAAATTGAAGCATTAGTGAGACACTTGAAGAATGAGTCACCTCGTCCAACCGTGCACGCGAGTGTGGAAATTAAAACAGCCACTGGAAAAGAAAACAAACGACAAGGTGAGGGGAGGGGGGAGGAGAGGAGTGGGAGACAGGAGACAAGAGGAGGGGAGAGACCAACTAGGAAGGGCAACAAGAAGCAGAAAAGCATGGAGCAGCAGAAAGGGTAAGAAGCATCTGTCAAAGCCACTGGTAGCGGCGAGAATTTGAAGACAAGTAAAGAGCCCATGTAAGACAGGCAATGGCATGCAAGGAGGAGCAGAATGGGCAAGCATCAAGCAGAAAGGAAAGGGCAAAAGACAAACACCTTGTAAAAGCAGCTGGTGCCAAAGGGGCACTGGCCATTGCCGTAGTTGAAATAGCGACAGTCAGTGCTCCTGTGGGAGAGGCAGGGAGGAGGGGAAGGGAAGAGAGGTATGGAGAAATGAGCAAAGGGCAATCAGTAAAAAATTGTGCTTGAATGAGCACTGACAATTGGTGCTCTGGTGAAGGGAAAGAGATTAAGGGTGAGGGAAAAGGAGTGGGGGGAAGTGGACGGGACAGTCAGTGGCAGATCTGAAAAAAGGAATGAAAACACGAGGAAAACCATCTAAGCTGCTTTGTCAAACACTTACCTCCCACCCCTCTGGTCCTTACTTTAGCTTTCGTTTGTATCCTTCAATGATCGCCTGCTTCTCTTCCTCGCTAAAGAAACACACCACACTGGGCGTGACAACAAACCTATAGGGGACATGTCTATAGGGCCCGCACAACCTACACAAACATGTCTCACCTCCCCCCTCCTCCCCCCCCCCCCTTGCTCCCCCTGGCTTCTCACTTGAGCTTTCTCTTATATTCTTCCATGATCGCCTGCTTCTCCTCCTCACTGAAGAGCCACACCACACTGGGAGTGACGAAGGTATATAGGGACATCCCCCGCCAATAATAACAACCCCCAGACACCCTCCTCCCCCACCCGTTCCTCACTTGAGCTTCCTCTTGTATGCTTCGATGATTGCCTGCTTCTCCTCCTCACTGAAGAACCACACGACGCTGGGAGTCACACGGCTATTTAGAGACATCCCGAGCCAAGCATAACACCACACACACACCCTTCTACCCCTCTTCTTTCTCACTTGAGCTTTCTCTTGTATCCTTCGATGATTGCCTGCTTCTCCTCTTCACTGAAGAACCACACCACACTGGGAGTGACAAAGTGTGATCGCACGCGGCACACAGGGCAGGCCCGCACTGCGTTGTCGAGGTCCAGAGGCACTGACTCGCCACTCTCCTGCTGGGGGGTTTAGAAGGAGAGGGGGGATAATAGCAAGTGTTTGCACCTATGGCACACAGGGCAGGCCCGCACTGCGTTGTCAAGATCCAGAGGGACCTACTCTCCACTCTCCTTCTGGGGGAAGGGCGAGAAAAAGCAGGGGGTTGAGAACAAGGCGGGAGAGAGAACCACACCACACTGGGAGTGACAAAGTGTGACCGCACGCGGCCCGGCACACAGGGCATGCCCTCTCTGCCTTGTGCAGATCTAAAGGACCGATACACTGTTGCCTTCCCCCGTTTCTCCATCCCTCGCCCCATTTCCCCCCCTCGCCCCATTTCCCCCCCTCGCCCCCCTTCTCCTCCCCTCGCCCCATTTCCCCCCCTCGCCCCATTTCCCCCCTCGCCCCCCTTCTCCTCCCCTCTCCCCACACCCGCCTTCCCAGCAGCCCGCCAGTTGCAAATGCAGGCCACACAGAACGGGTGGTCGCAGTGGGAGCGAATACCAACCAAACCACACGAATCATCCCGATTCCCCACCCCCTCCATCCCATGCGACACCCCGTCTTCCCATTCCCTCCCCACCCACCAACCACACCACACCCACCTGCCCAGCAGCCCGCCACACAGAAGGGGTGGTCGCAGTGCGAGAGGATGCCAAACTTGCGATCAGCTGACCGGACCTTCCCCACCTCTTAGCACCACCTTTCCACACACCACACCATTCTCTCCTTCCCCCCAACACCAACCTCACCTGCCCAGCAGCCCGCCAGTTGCGAATGCACGCCACACAGAAGGGGTGGTCGCAGTGCGAGAGAATGCCAAACTTGCGGTCGGCAGGGCGGGCCTTCCCCAGCACGCGCTCCAGGCACACGCTGCACTCAATCTCTGAGCTTAGCTTCAACGCTTGCACCTTCCTCTGTAACCGCAAACACTCTTTCATGTGCTCCTCCCGTTCCTGTGGTGGGTGGGTGGGTCGGTGGGTGGGTGGATGGGTGAGAAGCAGAAGGCCCCCAGCGAGAGAGACGGGACGAGGGAGGGATGGGAGGGGGAATGGGTGGTTATGTTCAAGAGACAAAGATCGCGAGATAAGAGGTGAGGAAGAACGTAAGACTTCTCGAGGCGGAGAGGCAAAGAAGGGGATATTATTCCGAAATGGAGAAGGGGCATTTCCAGGAAGAATGGACCACAAACTCTGATTGCCTGTGAACAGTATGTGAACAGTATGTGTACAGCAATGAAAACATACTGTGGGTCTGGCCGGGTGCAGGCAGTAGCGGCCGCAGTGGGGGCAGAGGTCCCCATGGGGGAAGGGGCAGGAGGGGCCACGAGCACAGCAGGCGCCTGCAGCAGCCTCCACTCGTGGCAAGGTGCAGAGAGGCATGTGAGGTTTGTCAAGCCTGTCTGCCAAAGAGGAGGCAGCATACCCGCTGCTGCTCCCACCATCGCCACCATTGGCAGATGCAGCAGCAGCACCGTTATCAGCGTTAGCAGTAATACTAGCACCGTATTCACTGCCGTAGCCACTGTAGCCATTATAGCCAGCATAGGAACTGTAACCACCAGGATCATCGTAACCAGTGTAGTCAGCAGGAAACCGCCTGGCAGACGGCTTGCCTAGAGAATCCAGTACTTGCGAATCTAGGCGCTCGCTAGCAGCGGGCACAGGTGCTGCACAAGTGGCAGATACTGCAGGAGCTACCGCTGCCACTGTGGCTGATGAGAAAGCAGGAGGTATAGGTGCTGATGACGCTGCGGCGGCTTCAAGGGAGGAAGTGGCTGGAGCCGCAGCAGAAGCGCCAGCAGTAGCACCAGCGTCACCACCAGCACCACCGCGAGCAGCAGAAGCAGCAGCAGCAGAGGCACCAGACGGACTCTCCTCATCCATAAGCGCGATAAGCCCTATTCGCAGAGCAGAGGCCTGTGCAGAGAAATCGCTTGCCTCCCTCACAAAGTCCTCGAATTCCTCCTCACTTGCAAACCCAGCCCCTCCCTCCGCCCACACGCCCTGCTGCTGCGGCTCCTCCCCCACCTCACACTCGAATCCCAGCTCCTCCTCCTCAAACGGATCACTCACTAACGGGTCCCTCTCCATCCACACGCTCTGCTGCTGCTGGGGCCCCTGCAACACGAAACCCAACTCCCCTGCCTCTCCCGCCCCTGCCACCCCTATACCTGACTCTCCCATGCGCATTTCCCCGCTCCCGGGTCTTATTATTCCCCCTCCTCCTCTCTCTGCAGAGCCCAATACAGCCGCATTTCCTCTCTGGCCCGCCCCTCCCCCACCGCCGCTACTCATGCGCATCACTGGAAGCCCCTCGTCAAACAGATCGCTAGCTGATCGCGGCAGCCAATCTGGACCGTCCAATGAGCTCGCAGATGCATCTCGCTCGAGATTAGCCTTGGGGGAGGGGGCGGGGGCGTACTGGGGGGTGGTGGAAGAAGTGGAAGAGGGATGGGCGTAGCTGTACCCGGAAACGAGTCCGTTTGTAGCGAGTATGGGACCAGTAACGGGTATAGAGGCTTGGGCGCGTTCAGCGTAATACTGGGCTGGAGTGTAGAGGCCGGAACGGTTACGGGTGACAGTGGAGGTAACCGGTACTGCAGCTGCTGCAGCAGCAGATGGGGCAGTGGCAGTTGCGGCAGGTGCAGCAGCAGCAGCAGCAGAAGACGCGGAAGCAGAACCAGCAGCAGCAGCAACGGCAGCAGCAAAAGAACCGGCAGCAGCACGAGCAGCAGTAGGAGGATGGAAAACAGGAGCGGTGGGGGTTAACCTAGAAGATGGGACAGACGAGAAGGCTGGGTTCACGACTGCTGACGTGGTGCCTGCTGATTGGCTGGAGGGAATAAAAGGGGCGGCAGCGGCGGAGGGGAGAAAGGGAGAAGCGGAGACAGAGAGAGGGGTAGAGGAGGAGGATTGAGTAGCAGAGACAGAACGAGGGGTAGTGGAAGAGGGCGTGGTGGAAGCAGAGGAGAGGGAGGGAGCAGCGAAGGGAGAAGGCGCGGAAGAGGAGGAAGTGGGGCGGACAGGAACGGGGGAGTGCTGAAGAAGTGTTGTAGTGGTGGGAGGAGGTGTGGATGGGTATGGGGGTCCTCTGGCCGAGTATGGGGAAGCATTGGCAGGGTACTGGGGCCTTGCAGGTGTATTTGAAACAGCAACTGAGCTGCCAGTGGCAGCAGAAGAGGCAGAGGTTTGGGGTTGAAGGGAAGGCCATGAGGAGGAGGAGAGGGAGGAGAGGGAATCAGCAGCAGGACTTGATGCAGCTCTAGCACCGCCTGTCACACCGTTACCAGTGACCCTACTAGCCCCAGTACTGCTGCTGCTGCTGCTGCTACTGGTGGCACTGCTACTGCCCGTTAGTCTGCTACTCCCGTTACTGCTGCTCACAGTGCTTCCACTGCTGCTGCTGACGCCTCTGCTGCTGCTACTGGAAGCAGCAGGTGGGGCCACAGGCGAGGCAGCAGTGGGGCGTGAGGGGGAAGCAGAGGGGAGTGTTGATGCACCAGCAGCGCGGGCGGGGGAAACAGACGGGAGAGCGGGTGCAAAAGTTGCTTGCGTCGGTGGGACAGCGGCGGGTGGTGGGGCAGGGACGGCAGATGAGGAGGGTTTGGGCTTGACATGGTCGTAGCGGCAGCGGTCCCCGTAGGAGCAGACACCACGCTGGTAGAACACACACGCCTGAAGTGGAGGGGGAAAGCACGCGAAACGGGCGGAGGAAGAGTGGGACATGGAGAGGAACAGTTGGGTGTGAGTGTGGGGGGGGGGGGGGGGGGGAGGAGGGGGAGGGGGTGTGGTGTGGATGTGTGGTTGCGTGTGTGTGGTGCGTGGGTGTGTGGTTGTGAGGGAGTATGGGTGCAAGAGAGCGGGATACTGGAGTGAGATGAGAAGGGTGTGGGAGCGGCAGGTATGTAAGCATGTAGTGCGTTTGTTGCAGCGTTTGAGGATCATAGGGCACAAGCACGATGAATCAATCACAGAAGACAGAGTGAAAGGAGGTGACAGAACCGGGTGTGACAAGGAGGTGACAGGGACAGGGGGTAACAAGGATGTGACAGAAGAGGTATTGACTGAATCGGGGATGACAGGATAGAGGATGACGGAACAGACGTTGACGGATACGGGGGATGACAGGATAGAGGATGAGGGAACAGGGGTTGACAGAAACGGGGGATGACACGATAGAGGATGACACGATAGAGGATGACGGAACATGGGCCCCACCATGTTAGGTTTGTCCTTCCAATTGTGGGAAAAGGGACAACTGTCCCCTCTACTGCATGCTCCATTTACGAAGTACTTGCACAGAATTCTGGGGAAAAAAACATGTGAAAAGATGAAAAAGGAATAGAATTTCACATGCGAAAGCTCAGGCGATCCATACGCAGCGTATGAAACAAAACGGAATATGATAAAAAACAAAGTACATTAAAAAAAAAAGCTATCGAAATACGACCGGACTTGAAACGGAGCCACCAAGAAACGAGATGGCGATAAGATGACCATTGCTGTAAGGCGTTGAAGGTATTACAACCAGGTTCAGCTAGGTAGCAACTATGGAACGGGAAGCGCAGCACCACTGCGTCGCTCATACTAATGAAAGCAAGAGATGTACTGCGCTAAGGAAACTGTCAATAGCTGACCTATATCGCTCGCGTTACGGCTTTGGGGTCAGAAAGGGAAGTCTAGGAATTCGGAAAAAACGTTGTGACGAAAATTCGAAGTTTCTACTCCACTGATATCGTTCTAACGCCGCATGGAGCCACGTGCAGCCAAGCGTGTTGACGAAAACGATCTCACAAAGAATCATAAGAAGAGTCTCACGCTAAGCAGATGCACCCACCTATTCGTCATCGGTTCGAGAATAACCCAATTGGTCAAGAAACGGCTGCTTCAAGCTGCCAACAGCTGCGTCTAAGCATGAAAAGGGAATCAAAGTTGACTGCTTGGGATAGTAAGGACGCACAGGAGCTACTGTAAACGCGGGATCCGGAAAGCTGAGTTACTGTAAACGAGAGAGGAGAAGCGTCGAGAGCGTACTACCGAGTAGAGGAAAGAGAGCAAACCGATTGGGCTTGGCTCGAGATTTGAGGTTCAAAAGCGAATCGAGGCTGGCTTGGAAGGAAATCCCAAGGCCACGGAATGAGTTGGTAGGGACGAGGTGTAGATGGGGGGATTTAAATTACCAGCTATTGAGAGAGCTTCTGCTGGGTATTTGTTTCGATGTATCACTGTAAAGACTTCGATTGCCAAGTGGAATTAAATGTATCCAGATTCCAAACTAAGTCCAGAATAGAAATCTAATATCCGTATGAAATTCCAAAAAATATGAGAAATGGTTAATAATATATCTATATCAGTTAGTTGCTGCTCGTCGCTCAAACTATAAAGTTTCTCTAATACCACTGACTTGTATTTGTAATCATTCTACTAGCATTTGTCAATCATAGTCGATAAATTGAATACCATTGCACGTTCCAATTCCTGCACTAAAAAAAATATTGATACTACTACATAAATTTCTTTTGAATATGCAAGTACATGACAGTTCAAAGCATAGTGATCTTTCAATCCTATGATGTTTATACATGTGGCCACACCCCGTAGTCTATCCAATCGGGGATGTTAGCTTACTACATAGCCCCACGGATCAGAGAGGTAGGCAGTCCGTTCAGCCCGACCAGACCATATGTGTCAGTTAGTCCGTTCCATACACCCTATAACGGGTCGCGGTTGTAGCATTAGCCGTGTTTTCCGCCGTTGGCGTTTTTAGATCTTTGGAGCCTTTTCCTGCGCTCTTTTTTTGTGTCGTTTTGTTCTTACGTACGAAGTGTCGTTGCATTGTGAGAGCGACAGCATGCCGCGCGGAAAAGAACAGTACGACGATGACGATTGGGACGACGGGTACGACGATGATGACTATGACGAAGACGAGGACGACTATGACGAGTACGAGGAGGCAGGCCGACTGCAGGCGAAATCCCAGAAAGGTGGAAAGCAACAACCGCCACCGAAGCAGCCAGTGACGAAGCAGCCACAAGCTAAGCAACCAGCTCAGCAGAAACCGCAGCAGCAGCAGCGGCAACAAACAGGGGGAAAGGCTGGATCTAAGTCGCCCGCTACTACCCCGAACAAAGCGGAGACCCCTCCCGCTGACGCCCCAGTTTCCGGCGGGTCCGCCGCAAAGGGCGGATCCTCAGCAAGCGGCGGCGGCGCAGGCGGAACGTGGAGGTGCGCGGCGTGCACCTTCGACAACCCGCCGCTCTTCCTCGTATGCGACGTGTGCAGCGCCGCCAGACCCGCTCAACAAGGTATGCCGTGGTTGGTGCTGGTTACAGTGCTTCAGTGCTGGTTACCATTTCGACAACCCGCCGCTCTTCCTCGCGTGCAAGGTCTGCAGCGCTGCCAGACCCGCTCAAGAAGGTAGGCTCTGGCTGGTTACCATGCTGCAGTGCTGATTGCCATGCTGCAGTGCTGGTTACCATGCTGCAGTGCTGGTTACATCCTGAGCGTGTGGAGTATGGAGGTGAGAGAGGCGGAACACGCTCGACAACAACCCGCCGCTCTGTCTTGTGTGCTGCGCTGCCAACCCAGCTGCTACTGCTGCTCAAGGTGAAAATTTTTTCACAAGGCGTCCGCACACTACACTAGCTGTCACTACCAGCTCCTTCGCCCTCCTGTTCTGCCTGAGTGCGCACACGCATGGAGAGGGAAGGGGAGAGAGAGAGAGAGAGAGCGAGGGGGAACGGCGAGAGAGAGGGAGGGTGCCAGGGGCAGCAAAACGTCTGTATGTATCAAAACCGTGTAAATTCAGAACACGCTGGTGCCTCTGCTCCTGCTCCCGCCCCTCCTGTGCTGCTGCTGCCTGTGTGCAGGCACACACACGGAGGGGTCACGAGGGCGAGAGAGGCACCAAGCACACCAGTCACTCTCACTCCCACACCTGCACGCTCGCTCTTACACTGAG